>VDFB02321487.1:0-91573 GCA_007258455.2 Sequoia sempervirens | reverse complement strand
TGAATATTAGTTCATAATGTATATTGTAATCTATTTTTTATTTATATTTCACAACCAAAAAATCATTAAATCTTAAATTTTTTGATGTTATTTTCTATTATAATTTGGCTATTCTTGATATACTAGTTTTATATAAATTTTGATAGATATTAATAGAAATATTTTAAATATTTTTAACATTTATTTGAATGAAGAAATTTTCATAGGAAAATAGTTTTTAATTATTTCCATACCCACTGAATGGGTGCCAGTGACTCAAACACCCCTATAGTTGTCTTTGTGACTATCATATCCCTCCAATCACCAATCTCTCACTATGTGTGAGAAAACATGGCCAAGTCAACTAGTGTATCCTTTACCTCTCCAAACTAATGCTTGACTCGCTTAAGCAAGTATCTCTCAGTAAAATGTGGAGTGCACCCAATTAGCTGCGTCTGGGTTGTGCGTAGTGTATCAGAAGTGCCTGCATCTTCATCCCAAGCCTCACATAGGATCCACCAAATCAAATAAATTGGTCATTTGATCAATACATCTCCACTAGTAATCCAAATAAGCCCAAATGATGTGTCAATGTAGCATCATATACATAAAAATAACAAAATCCACTTTTTCAAGGTCTATATTCCAGAGGAAGATTAGTTGTGATGTGCTCCCATGCCAAAACATAGAGCAAGGTCGCCCTATAAGATAGTTTGGCAATATATCTATATACTACCTAGTGCATATCATGATACAAATAAGTTAGAACACATGAACCCCCATGCAATTACAACTCCATTTAAAAGCATCCTCTCTAGGATGTGACCCCATCCAATAGAAAACCCTTGAGATCATTGATCATGGATGAGCATAATGTTAATAAAACTAGTTATCACAAGTGGGAGATCATCAACCCTCCCCATATCTCTCAAATTCATCTCACCATCCTCAATACCGAGATCATCATCAAGGAAGACCCTCTATAGTGCCTCCTCGACAGTGTTAGTCTCATAACTCACCTTAGCACCATGAATGGGGATCCTCAAGATCCTCCAAACATCCTCCAAGGTAATGGTGGCCTCTCCAATAGGTAAAATGAAATAAAACCTCTTTCTATGCCATCTATCCATGAGGGTTGTCATCATTGCCCTATGTTCTCCAATCTCTAGCATATATGTGATATGTCACAAGTCGACTGTTGCTAGAAATGGCCTATCCAACTCTCCCAAACTATCAATTTGATACAACACCATAGGATGCCACTCCATCAACATAATTGACTCTAATACATCTTGCAAATATAGCACATAATGTCAATCTATCCAAAAGAGGTAGGAAAAAAAGCCTAAATCCACTAAGCTCTATAATCAAATGCACCAAAAGAGATTCATATGTATTTATGATATTTCAAATGTTGCCATTTTACCAAATCAAATAAATGGCCTAATTTTCAAATGCACAATCCTTTGCATTATATGTGCCATTTCAAATGTAAACTAGCCTAATTATAATGTGATCCATATTTTTAAAATGTGTCACACAAGTGCATATAAATATATAGTCTTTTCATAATTTTAAATAATTTGAGAAATTAAAGAGGTAAAACTATTGACTAATATACTTCCAAAAATAATTCAAGAGCGGTCAAGAGTAGAATTATGAAGTTTATTGCAACATTTCACCATTGAAGCGTCATGGCATATGTTATGTAAGTTTTGTTCATATTTTACATGCATTTTTTTTGTGAGCACTAACACTTGTAGGTCATCAAATCAAATCAAATCAAGCAACAATTGGTCCTTGAAGGTGATGAGCATGAGTTTAGTCCATCAAAGAGATTAGATCTAAGTAGGAATACCAACATGGGTGTTTGACTTAGGGAATCCCCTATATGCTTTAACCTTATCCTCTATTTTGTGTGCAATGTTGCAGATCTATAAGAAAATTGGAGAAATTGAGAGAGCTATTTGACCATTCTTTGCACTCCAAACCCTACATATTTGTCAAGCCACAAAATGTATATTTTGCACTACTCATCAATGAGGGCAACAACAACTTCAAAGGAATAGAAGCTACAAATAAGGGATCTCAGGCATGTGAAATCATATCTCAAAAAGGACATGCCTAGTCTAAGATGACCCATGCCCTAGACTAGCTAATTTTTCCCCAAATTTGAAAGATAGGTACCACTATGTCTACCCTCTATATTTCTACAATCAATTTCTATATTGTCACAACTAGTTTCTCAAAATTAGTAACAATTTGCTACATATTCATATAGACCTAGTTACATGGTTGCATCACATCAAAAATAAAACTCTCAAAGCATCCTCACCACCTCCAAAATTAAAAAAGTCCCAAAATGTGATTAAAACCATGATCCACCATTTTGGCTCTTACTTAAGGGGTTTGTAGCCAAGTGGATTTTGAGATCAATTTTAATCACCACAATTGTTGGGAATAATGTTGCTTATGCCTTAGATCCATTCTCCTAACCAAACATTTTGGTGAACTTGACTAATTTTACACTTTAAATCTTTTAAAATATGAAGCATATCATTTAGTTTTGAGTTTAAATTTAAGTTGTGTTGAATTCATCATTTAGGAATTCATCATTTTCATAAAAGGCTTTGAAAAAATCAAAAAATTGTATAGCATTTTGTATTCAAAATTCAAATCAAGTTCAATTTCAATTTTTATAGGCAATATCTACATCATAATTACATTCATAAATCCGTATTAGGTCATATCCTATCTAAAATCAAAATTGAAAGTGTTTTAAGCATTCATTCTTGGCTTTTGCATATAGTGAAAAAGTGAAAAATTATAGTTTTTGTGTCAACGGTGAAAGAAAGGTTTCAATTTCTAGATTTCATGTTAAAACATTAGATTTATGCACTTTATCATCTGAAAATTATATTTTGAATTGCATTTATTGATTGGGAATTTTGAAAATTTCTTGCATAGTTACATTCCACATTGCAAAATCACAAATCTACACATTTCTAGAAAATTATTCACTTTCAAACTTGCACAGTCATAGAACAAAATCTTTAGACACTACACTGCATGTTCATTTTTTGAACTTTCAAAAATTAATTCATTGGTCTAGGACATAGCATGCCCTAGACCAGCCCATTTTTGCTCAAATTTCTATGACAGTAACCTCTCAAGGTCTCCTATCTAAATCTGCTTTCATCTATATTTTCGTTGTGTTTTAAATAGTCAATTTTTAGTGAGCTTTCTTGCTATACATCATCAGAATGGTTGAATGTTTTGGAAAAAATATTTCCTCTTTGAAATATTTGATTGATGTTTCAAGCTATTTCTTTGGTAATGCTTCACCTACAACTGATGAAGATCATTTATTTGTCTCCCAATGCATATCTTCCAAGTGACGCTATATTGGCACAAGATGAAGAAATATTTAAAAATCCCACACAAAATGCATTACCTACTCTTAAAAGTAACATTTTCCTTTATTTGGGAGTGCCTACTCACAATCCTTACCAATCAAAAAGACCTATAGTACCTGCATAAGATATTTTGTCCTCCTCTCATAAAGAGAGTACTTTAAAATTTACACCTCTCCCATCATGCATGAGAAACCTCGCTAATGTCAACCAAGATGAGCCTATAAACAATCATCCATCCTAGGAAAACAAAGTGACTAATACACCCATTACAATGCTATAGTCAAGGTTTTAAGATTCTTGCTAAACAAGGTTGTGATTAAAATAATGAACATGAAATTCACACTTTGTTGGAACAAGTACCATTTGATGATATAAAAGGTATTGGTTATCAAGGACCTCCACCTTTACATACAACATTTACTCCATCCTTTAAATCAAGTAAACCTCATGGTCATAACAAAAAGGGTTTCCCCCCTACTCTGCATCCTTTGTTCGACACTAAATGTACCTTATGCGCACTTTTACAATTGGGATTCATTACATTACCTCCTATGCAAGAAAGGAGAGATGTTCAACGCAAGAATAAAAATTCATCCTTTTGTGCATATTATAGATTATTTGGTCATTCTACTAATCAATGGTGTACTTTAAAGAAGCTAGAAGATTTGGATCCTTGTAAAGACACCTGCAATATGATAGTATACTAATAGCTATGATTTTTTTTATCCTTGTAATATGGTAGTTTTAGTATCTCTAGATACTCATTAGCATGCATGGGGGCACAAAAATAATGTTGTGCAATCATAATTCAACAAAAAAGGATCAAGTCATATCATCCATTTTGGATCACCTTTTCCCTTACACTTGGGATACAAGGATAGTTAGCCTTGTGTTAGGTGTATTCCTTAGAATAAGGGATCCCTTTATCTCCTTAAAATATTAGTGTAAGTGTGGAATAAGTAATGAATAAAATAACTAAAAACACTTCTTAATAAGAAATTTTATCAAAGATTCAAAATCAATTAAACTAATTTAAAGAAAGAATCTACTAAAAGCGTCATATTGTTCTCTATATCTAAAGATTTATTAAGTCACGGGGCTCTCAGATTTGGTAAGCATTGTCATTGTTAAAATGCCAATCTAGAGAATGAGATGCTGCTAAATGCAATAATCTAATCTTGTATGGTGATTTCGAGATGATATGATGAAGCTACTATAATCTATGCTGACATGAATATGATAAAAAGGAAACTACAGTGATCTACGATGCAACTATGATATTGATTCTATACTATGATTGCTATTGTTAAATAATAGTGCTATTGCTAAGATGCTTGATTGCTATTCCTGCAGAGTAAGTTGTTTGCACAAAGTTGGGATCCATTTCTTGTGGAGAAAGGTTGTATATATAGATTCACGGCAACATCCTATGATGTGGCAGCACAACAAAGGTCTTGATTTGATCTGGAGGATTCAATGGTGAGAGATGAAGAAGCTTGAGCTGATCATGGGGATTGTTCCTCCCCAAAAAAACATCTTGCTAGAGGATTGGAAGAATCAGAGGAAAGAGATTGAAGAGGATTGCCTGCAAGTTTGTCTCCAATTTGTCTCCACAACTTTCCCGTGAATGCTAGTTGAATTAAATTAGATGTTTTATATCTAATTTGGTAGGAAAATTATGATGAGTTGTAGAAATATGAAAATATTTGAATATTTAGATTTATTCAAATTTAGGAAGAAATAACAATTATTAATAAACAATTTTTTTTTTGATATTGTTTATTTAATAAAAGAGAGATAAATGATAATTAAATAAAAAATATTGAAGTTTGATTATTTAATTAAGATAGAATAATTAGAAGAATATAGATGTAAACTAAATAAATATTTCTATTTATTTAATAGTAGAAGAATTAAAGGTTAATTAATCAAATAAATAGCATTTAATTAATTAGATTATCCAAACCATTTTTAGGTGTATACATTTTGCCCCTCTTTGAAGTGATGTGTTTACGCATTGCTTCAAAGAAATTTTTGTTGTTGCTAGTACTGACGAAAAAAATTTCAGTATGCCCCTAACATGGATTTCAGGTGATGATGAATGTATGCCCCCTCGGGAGATAAATTGATGAATTTTTTGATTTTTATGACTTTTTTGGAATTTTTCAATTTTTTATGATTATTTGATGATTTGATGAAGATTTGATGTTAAAATAATTTATCTCCCGATAAAGAATGTAGAAATTTTCCCCTATGATGAATTTGATTTAATCTCCCATTGAAAAATAATAATAAATCCCACAAAATGCCATCTAATTAACCTATAAAAGGTTCAAAAAGGTGATTTTAAACTCATTTGTCCATTTGATTTTGAAAAATTTGTGAGAGAGTGATTTGGAGCAAGATGCCAATCCTGTACCACACTCACTGATTTGAGCGCGTGCAACAACACAACCGCCTAGCCACCTCCAAACCTCCGGTATGTACCCATTAACCTCCTTGTTTTATGTGTTTTCTCATTTTTTGTGCCATTTTTTGGATTTTAATTTTTTTGTTTCTTTTAGTGCTTTTAAGGGTCGATGTAGCGCTTAGGATGTTTGTTTTAGCGCTTTTAATGAAGTAGCATTTAGGCTAGATTTTGTAGCTCACTTAGGTGGTTTAATTTAGCGCTTTCAAATTTTTAGCACCTAGGATAATTGTTTTAGCGCTTTTGATTTATGTTTTAGTGCTTTGACTAGTTCAGTGCATTAACCCATTAGATTAGTGCTTTGACCTCCTAGAATAGCGCATTTACAGAAATGGCGCTTTGATGTCTTGAAATAGTGCTTTTGCCTCCTGAAATAACGCTTTTGATAAATTAGCACTTTGAGCACCTGTTTTAGTGCTTCGAGGTGTTTTAATGGTGCTTTTGATATTGTGGTGCCTAGAAACACTGTTTTAGCGCATCCAAGTCAGAATGATGTAGTTTGTCAAATTTATCCTTGATTTTGTCGATTTCGATCGTGTCAGTCATTGGTTTGATATGATTGATGATTGTAATCAAGTAGATGATGTTCAACCTCATGATAGGCGAGGTCTGATGTTTGATTGATGATAATTATCCTCATGATAGGCAAGAAATAATTATAGTTTGTTTGATATACCTCATGATAAGTGAGGTTGATTATGATAGGCGAGATTCAATGATGTTTGATGATTGACCTCATGATAGGTGAGGTTAAATGATGTTTGCTCATGAGATTTAATCAAAAGTCTCACCAAGAGCTAATTAGATTTGATAGGATAATTGATGTTTGATGATTTGACAAAAAGTACTGACTTTGAATATTTTGTGATGATAGGAGGCTTTGACAAACCTTCAGATTCGAAAGCGGTTTTCCCAGACATTTGACTTGATACCACAACTAGCACAGCTGAGACGACAGTTATTACACGTTGTGGTTTGTCCTCCTTATTAGATATGACCCAGATTAGGATTAATCAGGGTCTCCTAACAGCCCTAGCAGAGAGGTGACATAGTGAGCATAATTCTTTCCACCTACCTACTGGCGAGATGATAGTCACCCTTGAGGATGTCTAGCGTATTCTGAGGATACCTGTTGTTGGTGACATTGCAGTGTATGATTCATCAAAGCAGGGCGGGACCGATGCCCTCCGCGAAGTATTTCAGGATGATTGTATTTCTGGATATTGGATTTTGTGGCATGATATGGTGGATGCTTATGCCACTTTGTCGACAGTTCTAGTTGATTTCATTAGAGGGTTCCTTTATCTTGATCGTAGGTCAAAGGGACTTTCTGTTGATTAGGGTCGTGTGTTGGAGAGCATGATTGTGCATGGGACGAGATATGCTTGGGGCATGTGTATGCTTGCCCATCTGTATCATGATTTGCATTCAGTTGTTTTCACTGGAGGTTGTAGTTTGTCTTCAGGAGTCACTCTTCTATAGGTGTGGGCGTGGGAGCATATTTTTGTTACGCATCTAGTGATGGTTAGACAGAGACCCGACATGTGGCCATATGTACATAGATATGCAGGTCAACTTACTCATCCCAGACTGGGTAAGTTGGATCATTGGAGGAGAGTATTGTATGATATAGAGGTTGTGACATGGTGGCCTTACTTAGATTGTGAGCAGTGGGATGATGATGATGTACAGTTGCCTTTCCTTTTCTAGTCGATGATTCTGATTGGGCAGACACGTTGGGTGTTGGAGATATTTTTGCTCAGATGAGTGCTTAGACAGTATGGCATTGTTTAGGGCATGCCCCAGGGTGTTTCCCATTATGCTCGTTGACGGGTAGATTCTACAGACTGGGGGCCCGACCTTTCATATGATATCATTTTTCAGGAGTTCCAGGCTCTACTGCCTTTAGTTTGGGAGATCTTACCTGATATTGTTGAGCCACCTATTTCAACTGATTATGCATAATATCTTTTTCTTCATCAATTTCCACGTATTACCATTCCTGATGAGCCAATACCACTACCTGTCGAGGAGGAGGTTGTCATTGCACAAGGTCGCCGATGGAGGAGAGAGGAGGTTGGTGAGGAAAAGATGGAGGATTTCGAGGATAGTGGTGATGAGGAGGACAACAGTGAGGATGAGGATAGTAGTGATGATGATGAGGGGAATGGAGGTGGAGGACCAGGCGTAGCCAGTGGGTCAGGTGTAGGTGGATCAGGTCCAGCCATAGATGTATAGGAGTATACGGTGTCTCGTAAGAGGCAAGTAGTGGTAGATCCTACATAGCAGCATGTGCGGATTAGGGTACCTTCTCATCAATAGAAAACACAGATTGTGTGCCTACAGGTCTAGGTTCAGACCTTACAGGGTCAGTTGGTTCAGGCTCAGGGTTTATTGATGCAGACACAGGCTCAGATGCAGGCCCAGGCCTAGTCACATGCATAGGCTCTAGCTTAGGTATAGGCTTAGTTGGTTGTGGATCAGACACATATTACATCATTAACAGTCGAGAGGGATTCCACTAGACGGGCTGCAAAGGGGGCTTAGGTTCAGATTACATCATTGAGAACCAAGAGGGATGCCGCTAGAAAGACTGTAGAGGGGGCTCAGGCTACAGCTGAGAGATTGTAGAGATTGGCGGATGGTACCACTGTAGTGGATTATATGCAAGAGGTTGTCCATGTTGGTCAGGAGGTAAAGTACTACAAAGGTAAATTCTATGATGTTGTTCCTTCAGAGCAGAGAGTGAGTTATGCACAGTCTCGATCTGGCAGGTCCCATTCGAGGATTGTGAGTAGAGGTGTGACATAGCCTCTCCCAAGAGACCCGAGAGATCCTAATACATATGGTGGTGGAGGGACTGGTCCTAAGATGCCTGCATCGTCTAGAGCCAACAACACATAGTTTCATGATTGTACCTTCTATTGTATTTTGAGATGTGATGTATACTCTGACTACAGCCATTTTTTATGATATATCTCTTTTTATTTTAGAAATCATTGTATACTTGACATTATGATTTTGAGATCTATATGATATGCAGTGGGATTTATCGATCTATTATGTGTTCTATATGATTCTATGATGGATGCATTTATTTCTTATGTTCTATATGCCATGTGATGATCCTTATATTATGATTTATGATGTTGTATCTATGATGTGTATAATGATGATGTATGGATGCATGATGTATGTAGTATTTCCATTGATGAAATAGATGTATGATGTATAGTTCCAAATTATATGATAATGTTCCTATATGTATGATGATGGATATGATGTTCTAATGCTATATGGCATTCAATGTAATTGAGATATGTGCACTTTTATTCTTGTGATATATCTTAAATGCAAATACATTATGTAATGAATATAATGGTGTGTTTATTGTATGATATAATGAATTGACGTACGATATGGAAATGTAACATGATATCATGGATGTTTTTGATAGTTTTTCTCATGCAGTTTTATGATGTGTGATATGAAAAATATGATATGCTCAATGCAATTTATTTGATTTAAACGTATGAATGATGAAATGATAAATTAAATTTTTTCTAATATATGCAATGAAAAATGATTATGCAACTATATGATAATAATGATGTTTTTGTTAATGTCAAGTATACTCAATCCATTATGAGAAATGCTATCATTGTTTTTGAATCCTTTACCAGCTTATGTAACAAACACTTTGCAGATGTGAAACTATTATGAATGCAATCTATTTTATTATGCAAATCTACATGCAAACATTGGCATCTTAACAGTCCATTTATTGTGCTTTGTATCATCATAGAGCTTTAAAAATGTTGAAAGTGAGTACAAGCATCGATGGTATAATTTAGACCATGATGACCTGAGTACTACTTCCATGATTTTTGATATTGCAAGTGAACACAAGAATTTAGGTATAATTAAACTAAGATGACCTGAGCATTTCTTACATAAACAGACAAGAATCAGTCACTTTCCTATGTGAATTTTGAATGTCATCAGTGATACTTTGTAGAGCACGTCTCACAACAATTCACATAATAATAATGATTAACTCACAGACATCAGACAAAGAAAATACCATTCTCCTTCCTAGCTTCTCTAGTTTAATACATCATCGAGTTGCTCCAAAGAAATGATAACAAATAATAAAGCACAACCATCCAATCTTTACTTAAAGTATTTCAACCATTATTCAGATTAGATCATCCATTTTGATTTTTTTATGTTTTTGTGATTTTCTGAGATTTTGACCAAAAACCTAACCTAAACACCTATCTTAGGGGCCTCGAGGGCTGATCAAATATTATCCTTGCCTACGTTATACATTCAGATACCACATATTTTGACTAGACGACTCTGTTTTTTATTTGTTGACCAATTTTTTGACCTGTTTTTGGATTTTGATGTGATATGGATGTTTGATGTGTTTCCGATGGTGATTGAATGTTCAACGTTGGGTTGTGTTTTTTATCATTGTTTTTTTTGTGTTTGTCTTACTGTTGTTTGTCCATTTGGTTAAGCTCAAATTTTATTTCCCCTAGTGAGGTTAGGATTTTTCCCCCAAGCTAGGGTGGGACATGACCACATTGCAATGATACGATAATGGACGAAAAATGATAGTGAAAGTGAATGACTATGACATGCCTCTAATAGATAGAAAAGCTTATTTAAATCACAAATAGTGCCTGTTTCCAGGTTTTCACTACATGTTTTTATTGCACTTTTTTAGTCTTTATGATTTTTTTGTATTTTTCCCTTTTCTGATTTTTTTTGTATTTTTCCCTTTTCTAATTTTTTTTGTATTTTTCCTATCACCGAGACACTTGTTTGCCAAATTTTCATCAAGGTAACCATTGAACCGTGCACTAGGTGATTCAAGTGTAGAAATTTCTGAGATGATTACTGTGGATAGGTTCATCGAACAGATCCCCTTCAGGTGTAGACAATTGATAGGTCCTGGATCCATAAACTGATATGATGACAAAGGGACCTAGCCAATTAGGTTCAAACTTCCCTTTCTTTTCTTTGTCTTGTTGATTTCTAGGGTTTTCTTTTAGGACCAAGTCCCCAACCTGAAAGACTCTAGGCTTTACCCTTTGATGGTAGCTTCTGGACATCCTCTGTTGATGTCGTCAAATGGTTCACAGCTTGTTGATGACGTTCATCCAATAGTTCCAACTCTTGCAGTCTAGAGACCCTATAATCTTCATCTAGAATGATACCTTTCAGTGATACACGGGATGATGGAATCTCAACCTCAATGGGTAGTATAGCTTATGATCCATATACCAATGCATATGGTGTAGCTCTTGTGGGTGTTTGATATGCCCATAATGCATGATTTAGTTGAACATGCCAATCTCGTCCAACATCGTTAACCATTTTCTTTATAATTTTCAGAATTGTTTTGTTTGAGGCCTTTGCTTGGCCATTTCCTTGAGGGTAGTATGGTGTTGAGAAACGATGTTGGATATGAAATCTTTCACACAATTTCTGGACATCCTGGTTCTTAAAAGTTCTACCATTGTCTGTTACAATGGATTGGGGAATTTCATATCTACAGATGAGGTAGTTCAATATGAAAGACGAGATCTGCTTTCCAGTGATTGTTGTTAAAGGAACCGCTTCTATCCATTTTGTAAAGTACTATGTTGTTGTGATTATAAATTTGTGCCCATTGGATGAATACAGATTTATCTTTCCTACCAGGTCCAATCCCCACTGAAAAAATGGCCATGTTGATGTAAACGGATGTAATTCTTGCACTGGTGCATGAATTAAGTTACCATGGATTTGACATTCTTGGAATTTCTTAACAAATTGATAAGACTCCTCCATATTTGGCCAGTAATACCCCAAATGGGGGAGTTTCTTTGCTAGGGTTGGTCTACTTGAATTAGTTCCACAAATACCTTCATGAACCTCACGTAAAGTTGTCTCAAACTCATTATGTTCTAGACACTGAAGAAGAGTACCATCTAGACATCGACGTTAAAGTATGTCAGTAATTAATGTATGTCATGTGGTTCGGCAGATGAAGTTGCATTTTTGGTTTCTGGAATGATCTGGAGGAAGGATATTATCTTTCAGGTAAGCATAAGTCTTTCCATAAGTGGAGGATTCAATGTCAACTAATTGGCATATGGTTTGAGAATCGGGATCATCATAAGCTGGTTTAGACACTTGTTCTACCATAAACTCATAACGACCTTGCTTTTCTGGCAACTGTAAAAGAGAAGCAATTGTCACCATAGCATCTGCAGCTTTGTTTTCTACCCTTGGAATCTATTCAAACTTGATTTCCACAAAGTACTTTTTGAAATCATCTATCATCTTCTTATATGGCATCAATTTTTCATCCTTTGTCCGGTATTCATCATTTACCTGATAAATGACTAGTTGTGAATCACCATATACTTGCAGTTTTGTGATATTCCATTCAACCACCACTTTGATACCAATAATCAAAGCCTCATACTTAGCTACATTATTTGTGCAAGAAAACATGAGTTTATAGGACCTTGGGATTGTATTTTTTTGAGGTGTGACAAACAGAATGCCTACACCAGACCCACATTGTGTGTATGACCCATCAAAATGAAGCTTGCATGGTTGTGTTTTCACAGTAAGAATGTTTGCATCAGGAAACTCAATGTTCATTGGACGATCATCAGATAATGGAGCTTCAGATAATTGATCGGAAATCACTTGACCTTTGATGGCTCTCCTATCCACATAATGGATATCAAATTCACTTAAGATCATGACCCATTTGGCTAGTCTCCCTGTTAGAGCAGCCTTGTTGAGTATACTTTAACGGATCAAGCTTTGCAATGAGCTTAACCGTGTGGGTCAACATGTAATGCATCAACTATTGGGTAGAAAGTACCACTGCCAAACATGCTTTCTTGATGAAGGTGTAATTTATTTCATAACCATTCAGAGTCCTGTTGATATAGTATATAGCTTGTTCCCTTCCTTCATGATCTTCTTGTGCTAATAGAGCTCCTAAAGAAATGTTTGTTGTTGCAATGTATAATAACAATGGTTTCTCTTCAATAGGTGGAATTAATATGGGAGGTGACATCAAATATTGCTTTATTTGATTGAAAGTAGTTTCACATCCTTCATCCCATTTGAAAGAGACATTCTTATGTAGCAAATGATTGAAGGGATGACTTTTATCTGCTAAGTGAGAGATAAACCTCCTAATTGATTGTAGCCTACCTTGTAGAGATCTTAATTGACTGGTATTATTTGGTGGCGACATTTCCATTATTGCTTTGACCTTAGTTGGATCCACTTTGATACCTTTTTCTGAAACTATGTATCTGAGGAGCTTTGTCGATGTAACCCCAAACACACATTTCTTTGGATTCAATCTAACATTGAATTTCTCTAATATTGTAAATATTTTTCCCAGAATCTCCAGATGTCCTTCCCTAGTGTATGATTTTTCTAATATATCATCAACGTAATCTTCCATAAAAGTATGCATCATGTCCTGGAAAATAGTAGTCATTGCACGCTGATATGTTGCACCTGCATTTTTCAACCCAAAAGGCATGATGTTCCAACAGAATGTGCCCCATGGATAGGTGAATGTTGTCTTCTCCTGGTCTTCAGGTGCTATCTTGATTTGGTTATACCCTAAGAAACCATCCATAAGTGACAACATGGCATGTCCTACTGTTAAATCCACAATAATGTCAATGTTTGGTAAAGGAAAATCATCCTTTGGACATGCCTTATTTAGATCTTTGAAATCTGTGCATATTATGATACTATTATCTAGTTTAGATACAAGTACAATATTTGAAATCCACTCAGCATAATCGATGGACCTAATGAATCCTGCATCTAACAACTTTTTCAACTCAGCTTTTACCATCAATGCGATGTGGGGATGCATTTTTCTTAGTTTTGCTTTACTGGTTTGATTCTGGATGGTAGAGATAAATGATGCATCAGAAGATCTGGATCTAGCCCTAGCATATCAGAGTAAGACCAAGCAAAGTTTATATCTCTCTCTTCAAAGAATTTGGTGAATTCGGGCTTCTCTAGTTCAGCCATAGACGCTGCCAGATGTAGAATTTTTGTCTTTTCTGTTGTGCCAATATTGATTGACTGTGTAGGTTCCATCAGCACTGATGGTCTTTCATGAAAATGTTCTGGAAGGGTGTCAAATCTTCTATCCTTCGATGCCTCAAAGAGGTTTTCACTGTCAGATACGTTCTTTATTTTTATTTTTTTAAGATCTAATGTTGCCATTGAATGGTTTTCACCATTAGATCTATTGCTCTTGTTTTCAATTTTGCAACTGAAAGATTTGATACCCTCCTGACCTGGAGCGTCGTTATGAGTTTTATGATTAGCACATGTGTTAGGTTTGTCACAACAATGGAAATTTACGATAGCATCATCATTCTCAAAGATAGGAATACTAGTAGGTTCAATTAGTTCCCAGTCGATAAGTTCAGGATGCATTAATAGTAAGATGTCATCGGATTGGTTAAGGTCAATGGTAGTAAAGGTTCTGATAGAAATGTTGTCAAAATTTTCAGTAGTAATTTCAAGGTCTATGATAGTACTCTCCTCCAAGTCATTTATCTCATTGATATCTATCCATCCTCACTTGAGTCATCGATATTTTGTGATCCAAATACAAGGGGTGTAGTCCCTGAGCTTTGTCCCTCCTCACGTATGGGTGCATACTCTTTTATGAAATCAATTTGTATGTCCCTGCATGATGTTTCTGATAAAGAATCCCACTCATACTCATTAGAATCTATCTCAAAACTATCACGCATTTGAAGGATTCTTTCTACAAATCTATGAGTGTTTTCTTCTTTTGTTTCCCCTGTATAACCCAGTCTTGTTTTTTCTTTTGGCTGAAGTGTGAGAGGTTGGATGGGTTCCACAATGCCTTCTTTTCTTTTACCAATAGGTCCTTGTCCTTCATACCCTTTTTTTCTAAGATAGCTTTTCCTTTTCCATACTGATCTATTTTTATGTTGATATTTGTTGATGTTGATGCTTCTTCGTCTTTGTAGAGCCAAATGAGAATGGCCTTATCTTCTTATCTGTCTTCTAGAGTACCTACTTTTACAAACCTTTCATCCAGAACCATGGTAGGTTGTGATAATTGTTGTGTTTTTGTTGAGGGTTGTCCATATGATTTTTGAGATGGTAGCAATTGTGAAAGACATAGAGATTGCTCAATGGAATATTCTCCCAAGCCCTTGTCTTTTAACTGGATCTTGTCTTTGAACTGTTGTGATATAATATTCAGTGGACCTTCATTGCTTGATGAAGTGGGGTCAGCAACAGTTGTTTCCTTTGACTGGTCCTTTTTCTCAACCCATTTGGATATAAAATTTAGTTGCTTTTCACCACTAGATGAACTAGAAGTGTTTGCTTCTCTGTTATGGGGCACTAAAGTGTCTTGAGTTGCTTTAAGCATGTTACAAATCTAGGGATTATTGTAGTTAGCTGGAATAGTGACTTCTTGTCAATTGACAGGAAATTTTAAACACTGATGATAGGTTGAAGTTACTGCCTACATTTTGTGAATCCATGGACGTCCCAAGAGTATATTATATGTTAACTCCTTGTCTAACACTTGGCAAACTATATTCTTGAAAATTGGTCTCACTTGAATTGGTAACACAATCAACCCCTTGGAAGATCTCTCTTCTTCATCATAGGCTTTTATTGTGATCTTTCTTCTTGTATCAATAGCATTTTCAGAATAACCTAGTGCACGAATCAGTTTTAAAGTAAAAATGTTTAATCCAGCTTCACCATCTATTAAGACACATTTGACACGATGTTTATGAATTAAAACTTCTATATGAAGGGCCACATTGTGTGGATGATTAAGTGACACATGATCTTGTTCAAAGAATGACAGACAATAAGGCGTGTTCAAATGTCCCACCATAGCTTGAAATTGACAGACATCCATATTATTGGGTATTGTTGTGTCCATAAGAGCCTATTCTAAAACCTCCTTATGTGATGGTGAAATTTTAAGGAGTTCCAGTATGGATATCTGTGTTGGTATCTTCTATAGTTGATCGACTATGCTATATTGATTTGAAGGGGGGGTAATGGTTTTAGGTGCAACTCCTTTTAGTATCACTTTGGATTGCCCCCTCTTTGTTACATTGACTGGTTGATAGTCTTGTCTTTCCCTAATTTTTATGACATTGATTTGGTTGTCAGATGTGTTTATGTTTGGGATTACGTTCAGGGATACGATGTCATTGATGCTAATTTTATCTGTTTGATTATCAATGACATTAATTTTCTCAACCTTAGAAATGCAATGAATGGTGTTCTCATAAATTTAGTTACACTTTTTCCTTTACTATTTGAAGAAGACTCTCCCTTTTCATAATTGGGTAAAGGATTTGTAAACACACTGTGATCGTTGTTTGTTTGAGGTCCTTCTACAAATACCTTCTTGGTTTCAATCAAATCTTGTATCAGATGCTTTAATTGCATACAATCATTCATTTTATGTCCTTTATTTTTATGAAATTTACAATAGTCAGCATCATTCCACCAAGATGGTTTTACTTTTGGCTCCAAATTTCTCGCTTTTGGTAGGGTAATAAGTCTATTTGCAACAAGCTCTCTCATTGTTGATTCCAATGTTTGTCCCAATGGTGTAAATCGTCGTCAATTGGATTGTATTTGATATGATGGTTGTCAATATTCTCCATTGTTTGGATTGTTGTTTTGAGTGGTTCCTTGATTGATGTTCTGGTTTTCATTTTTATTATTCTTTATAGTCATTTTCGTTAAATTAAATATTGGTTTCACATTTTGTGTGTCAGTTGTAGCATCATTGTTTCCAGCATTTCTATTTTTTTACCAAAATTTAGGTTTATCATTGTTGCCATAGTGATTTGAGGAATTAGTATTGTTTGATCCTTCATTGTAATGTTTAATGACTCCTCTTTTGACCAATGCTTCTTCGATTTTAAGCCCATTCTCAATCACTTTTCAAATTTTGGGGGACATTGTAGTTCAATCCTATAGCTCATGTCATCAGTTAAGTTGACAATAAATAATTCCATCTTTTCATCTTCAGGTATAGAACGAGGATATCTAGCAAAAAACTTTTTCCAATGTTGTAGAAATGATAGGAATGTCTCACCATTCTTTTGTTTCATGTTGTAAAGGTCCTTTATGGTTACTTCATGTTGAATATTGAAGGAGAATTGTGAGATAAATCTGTTGACTAGTTCTTCAAAGGATCAAATCCCTGGTTGTAATTTAGAGAACCATTCCATATAGTGACCTCCTAAGCTCCTTGGAAATAACCTCATTAGGTAAGTATCCTCTTGTGCAAAATCTAAACTCATTGTTCTGAATTCCCTCACATGGTCAATTGGATCTTCTTTGCCATTGTACTTGTCATATTTGGGGAATTCACAATGTCTAGGAAATAGTATCATGTCCACACTTGGATGAAAAGGATAAGGAAAAATGTCCTATAATGAGTACCTCTTTGTGGTTCCTTTTTGCATATCTTGAAGTTGTTGAATATTTTGCATTTGACATGTTAGGGTAACCACTTGATTTGTGTTTTATCTGTTGTGTGGTTCAGTTTCAATTGCTTTAGGTGTTTCTTTTAGTCGATTGACGTCAAAGTCTTTTGGAAGTTTGGCACCTAGCTCAGCTAGCATCAGAAGATATTTTTCCATATCCTGTTCTAAAACCTTTTACATGAATTTGTGGAAATTTGGATCTTGTTTTGTTGTTTGGACATCCTTTTGGGTTATTTCATTTCCATCATTTTGGTCGAATTTGTGAAAGCGATTTTCTTCAGCCATTATATTTGATGTTTCAATTTCCTTTTCTCTAAGTTTATGTCTTTGTAACCTTGTCAAAATTGGCATACAAGTATTTGCTATTCGCACTAAACTTTTGATCTTTTGTGTTTGGATGAGTGTCAATGGATTTTAACAAAGTCAAATAGAATGATATATTCTATTGATGAGACCAAGTTAAAAATCTTATTATTGTGTTTCGTTTCGTGATTGTAGGATGACAAAATCCTGATGATGAAACTTAACCTAATAACCAAGATTTGTGTTTGATAATTGGACACTTTAAAGTTGCAAGATCTAGGTTTAAATTAAAAAGAATTTTGACTTGTAAGACCCTATTTGTTTTAGGTTTAAGACATTGTCTGGCCTGTGAAAATGTTTCTATCCTGATAAAAACCTGAGTTTCTGATGTCAACAATCTAACAGATGTTTTTAATAGCTCTATGTTTTCTTGTTCTATGGATGCGCCATTACAGAGGGCAAAAGCGCTAAAACAAACTGTGGATGCGCTAAAAGATACAAATGGACTATTAGTTAGGGTAAATGCACTAAACATACCGTAGATGCACCAAAATATCTGGTAATTTCTGACACTGATGAATTTTGATGATAGACTGCAGATGCGCTATAAGATTTGTTAGATGCGCTAAAACAGACTGTAAATGCGCTATTTGAACTGTGGATGCGCTAAAAGACAGGGCGGATGCGCTAAAACAGACTGTGTAAGCACTATTTTGGGACTCCACAGTGAACATTGTTTGATTTTCTTCTCAGTAAAGGGCCTAATTTTTGTAGGTGTAATTTTTTGAATTTGAGGTATATTTGACAAGATATCTTTGCTAGTAAATCTCTAATTTTTTATGACAAGCCTAATGCTTCCAAATTTTTTTTCTCTATTGTAAAAATTGATCTGGCCTGTTGGAATATTGTATTGTTGGTTGTGAGATGAAAGACTGACAAATGGTTCAACTATGATCATGTTTTTGTGAAAGAGCTCTTCATTGAAAATAAGCTTGTGAACATAAAGGCTCTAAGGAAAAATCATTAGTATATCCTCTAGCAAAGTCGTGGTACCTATGGATAAGTTTGATGCTCAAGCAAGATCTTTCTACTTTAATATAACAAGTGTCTCTTTTCCAAAAGTTTCTTGTAACTAAGTTACTTCTTTGGTTTCTTGACTCTTTTTGTGAGTGATTTCTTAACAAATGTTGTTGATTTCCAATCCCTAATCATAATTTTTTTTCAAGTTGACTTCCAAATCTTTTTTGTTTTTCTAGATGATCTTTATTTGAATTAATTATTTGAAAACACAACAAGCAATTGTAAAATAGTTGTTTTTAAGTTCTAGAATCTAAACAATAAGTGTATGTTCAAGAATCAAACATGATCCTTCTTGATTTCCACTGGTTTTTTACAAAGAATATACTTCAAGCATACTCACTCTTAAGGTCAAAAAGGTCATCATTATACTCAACAGCCCACATCTTAAAATTGCGTCAACTCACACAGTCGTGTCACCCCCTAGAGGGCACCTGTGTTTTTGTCTTTTCTGGGCGCGTACTCAAAGTTATACTTCTTGATCCCTTGAGCAAACAATCCTTGGAAATTATATGGTGAGTGTCTTGGGGGCAGATTCTTCCCTCCCCTTGCACTGTGAGTATTACAATGTTTGGTTACTGACACAGTTGGATTCTACACTATGGTTCGTATATAGGGTTTCCATTCAGAGCAGCAAATGATAAAATCCCTCAGGAGACCTCCCAATCTTTAGAACAAAGATTTTTGGGATGGTTATCTTGCACACTTTCGGTAAATGTGGGTTTCCCCATATTCACTTTTGTTTTATAGTGGGTCGGAAAACCTGGCTTTGGTTGTTCCCACTCAAGTCGTTCCCGTAGGATGAGTACTTTTTCCCACTACAGGAGGCCTTCTAAAGGATTTAACAAAGCATAAAGTGCATGAATTTAAAAGATGAGTCTGGCATTTTGATCACCCAGTTAAGGGGAGAGCATAGGCCTATCACCGCACAATCACAGTAATCAAGTGTTCAGTTTTAAAGCCCAAATGACAATTTGCTACTCTACATGAAGATATTGCTTCACAAAATACATGATGTCAATTTTAACCAAAATAGAAAATGTATGATGACTACCCTAGGATTGATATATTTTAATCCAAATGACTACCCTAGGATTGGTTCATTTTAGTCCAAATACATCGATGAAATTACTAGTCGTGGTCGCGTTGGATCCAAACAACAAATTACATATGTGCTATAACAGAGGTCATAAGTGCCACTTAATTGATCAGATGCGCTACAAAAATTATTGGAAGCGTTGTAGAATTTGTCAGAAGCGTTGCAGAATTTTTCGGATGTGCTAAACAGGTTTGAACATGGAACAACCAATCGTGCAAGGAGCTTCTGGTCGAT
Source organism: Sequoia sempervirens (assembly GCA_007258455.2). Taxonomy (NCBI): domain Eukaryota; kingdom Viridiplantae; phylum Streptophyta; class Pinopsida; order Cupressales; family Cupressaceae; genus Sequoia; species Sequoia sempervirens. Next base: position 71,431 of record VDFB02321487.1, on the reverse strand, counting down.
GCGCTGAAACAATCTTCAAAAGCGTTATAGTTTTTGGTGGATGCACTAAAAAAGTTGGCAGAAGCGCTAAAGTTTTTGATGGATGCACTATAAAATCTTTCGGTCGCACTAAAAGAAACATGCCAGAATCATGTACGAACACTTTTCAGAAAAATTTGTTAAAACATGGGGTTAGGGCCCCATGGTGGGTGCCAAAATGTAAGTGTAGAATAAGTAATGAATAATATAACTAAAAACACTTCTTAATAAGACATTTTATCAAAGATTCAAAAGCAATTAAACTAATTTAAAGCAAGAATCTACTAAAAGTGTCATATTGTTCTCTATCTCTAAAGATTTATTAAGTCATAGGGCTCTTAGATTTGGTAAGCATTGTGACTGTTAAAATGCCAATCTAGAGAATGAGATGATGCTAAATGCAATAATCTAATCTTGTATGGTGATTTCGAGATGATATGATGAAGCTACTGTAATCTATGCTGAATGAATATGATAAAAAGGAAACTACAATGATCTACGATGCAACTATTATATTGATTATATACTATGATTGCTATTGCTAAATGATATTGCTATTGCTAAGATGGTTGATTACTTGATTGCTATTCCTGCAGAGTAAGTTTGCACAAAGTTGGGATTCATTTCCTATGGAGAAAGGTTGTATATATAGATTCACAACAGCATCCTATGATGTGGCAGCACAACAAAGGTCTGGATTTGATTTGGAGGATTCAATGGTGAGAGATGAAGAAGCTTGAGTTGATCATGGGGATTGTTCCTCCCCAGAAAAACATCTTGCTAGAGGATTGGAAGAATCAGAGGAAAGAGATTGAAGAGGGTTGCCTGCAATTTTGTCTCCAATTTATCTCCACAGCTTTCCCGTGAATGCCAGTTGAATTAAATTAGATGTTTTATATCTAATTTGGTAGGAAAAATATCATGAGTTGTAGAAATATGAATACATTTGAATATTTAGATTTATTCAAATTTAGGAAGAAATAAAAATTATTAATAAACAATTTTTTTTTTGATATTGTTTATTTAATAAAAGGGAGATAAATGATAATTAAATAAAAACTATTGAAGTTTGATTATTTAATTAAGATAGAATAATCAGAAGAATATAGATGTAAACTAAATAAATATTTCTATTTATTTAATAGTAGAAGAATTTGATAATAATAATTAAATAAAACAAAGTGAAATTCGTTTATTTAATTAAGATGAAATAAAAGAATAAAGATTGAAGAATTTAGAAGATGAACTATATAAATAAATATTTCTATTTATTAATAGTAGAAGAATTAAAGGTTAATTAATCAAATAAATCGCATTTAATTAATTAGATTATCCAGACCATTTTTAGGTGTATGCAATTAGTGTAGCAAGTACACTAACATTTTAAGGGGGAGAATATTACTCCCACATATTAGATAAATGGATAATAATTATGGTTATGTGGCTCTCTCTACTGGTGATATTATACATAATATCCCTAGGATGTGGCCTTTCTTTCAACTTGATGTCCCCTTTAGTAGTAATATTATAATATATTCTTTAATGTGTGGGCTCCTCAATAATTGCTAGTGTATCCTTTGTGGTGGTATTAAGCTTAATACCCACTAAAAGTGTAACTTTTTCATGCCATGTGTATGTCCCCTTGGTGGTGATATTATGTCTAATACCTCCTAAGGTGTGACCTTTCATTCCATGATTTGTCCCTTCTTAGTTGTGGTGGAATGTACGATACTCCCTAAGGTGTGACCTACCATACATTGAACAATGACTTTTGAAATATAATAATCCATTTGTTGAATAGTCCTCTTTGTGGTGGTGTTATTTAAAATGCCCCTTTATGCATGGATTTTTGATGATTTTCATCGCTCGTGATGTTAAACCTTATGCACCCCCTAAGGTGATTATCATCCCCCATGACATTAAACTTTTGTGCACCCCTAAGGTGATTTTTGTCCCCTATGACATTAAACAGTCCCCTATGACATTAAACCTTATGCACCACCTAAGGTGATTATCATCCCCAATGATGTTAAAAAAATTTGCACCCCCTAAGGTGATTTTTGTCCCCTATAATGTTAAATGGTCCCCCATGATGTTAAACTTTTATGTGCTCCCTAAGGCATAATTTACATGGATTTTGCATAGCACAACTTGTTGATTCATGTACTTGAACATTTCAACATGGCTACCTACCATTTCATGAGTCAACTAGCATAAAACAACTTACTAGCCTTGTGGAACCCATCATATTGCATGGGCACCTAGCATAACATAGCTTGCTAGCCAGTGGATCTATGCAACTCATGAGTGATTTGGCATAACACAACTTGCTAGTCCTTATGAGAGAAACATCTTTACTAACATCATGTTTGAGAGATGAGGTTTGGTATTTGAGTCTATATCTATACCCTAAATTGTCCTAACTGGCGAACAACACTATTTAACTAACTTTCACCCTTCTTCCCTAAATGATTAAATAATACATTATTATTTAATTATTATCATTTCTCATGTTTTTATATTAATTAAGTAATTTAACATTATTTAATTAATCCATCCTCAATCATCATTTCTGACTAATTAAATAAATCTTATTTATTTAATAAATGTCCTAATTTAACTTTATTCCTCCTGGTTAATTAAATAAACACAAATTATTTAATTATGTCACTAACATACCTTATTCATCTAAATTAATTAAATAGTTATCATTAATTATTTAATTAAGCTACTTTCCCTTCTTCAAATTTGAATAATTAAATCAGTTATTCAATTTCCCCAAAATCACTCAACATGATCAAATAAATAAATATAATTTATTTATTAAATTCAAATACAACTTGCACATTCAACTCCAACATTAATTAATTATTAAATTAATTAATACATCCTCACATATCTTGATTGAATAAATCATGACCACTGATTTCTCAATCTGTTTCCCAATCCCACCAATTATGCTAATCTCATTAAACACTCAACTTGATTTCTTCAATCCCATTAAACACTCAATCCGACTTCTTCAATCCCACCAATCATTCCTATCTAATCCCACTGATTATCCAATTAAAATCCTTAATTGGATCAATCAGAGGATTCAACTGGTCAATCTATTTCCTCTCAACGGTTCTCAACCATTGATTGAGATCTTTCATTGTTGCATCTCAACCGTTCATTCAAAAATTGTAGATCTATAAAACAACCTTCTTCCTTCTCAAAAACAATCAGAGAATCTAGAGAATTTGTGTGGAAAGGTCATGTTGAATTGACATTCGAATTCTTGAGAGAAAATACATGCATCTTTGATCACCATTAACACACATCTTAAAGCTTTGGAAACAACAATGGAGGCTTCATATTGATTCAAACGCAATCCAACATCAATACAAATTACACTTCAACATGAGATGGTATAATTATATTTCATGAATTCATTTATTGTTCTTGCCTATTCTTACCTTTATTGATTGAATTCATCTACAGTTCATTTCATGAGTATGGTTGGAATTTATACTTTTGCTTTGATTTGATCGATTCATTGTTGTTATCCTTATGCTTATGTGGAAGGGAGAAATTAAGCATAGAAAAACACCAATTTGAGTCTTCTGAACTATTGTGTTCTAAAACTAGCATCAAATCAAACACCAAAACATCATAGCATTATCATCAAACAACACCCAAAATTGGCTCATCTCCTTATCATAAGGTTGAGTAGAAAAATATTGCAATCCAAACATCAAACTCAATCATCCAACTATCCCCAAAACATGTCAACATCAATCTATTACCTAAACCCAGTTCCACTCTATACACCCATGGGGTCATCATATCCTACAAATGTCAATGATATATCAACTATGGATTCCCCTAATCAAGGTTTTAGAGCATCTTGTCACATGGAAGATTTCAATCAAAATTCTCATCCATATCAAAATCACTCTTATCAAGGGTTTCAAAATCACCATCAAGGACAAAATCTACAACATCAAATTGCTCTAAATTCACTTGAGAAAATGATTGAAACACTTGAACAAAATCAAAACACAACATATCCATTTTTTAGAAACAGGTACATGCTTTTATGTCTTCAAAATGGATATCCATTTTGAAAAATTAAATAGATATCCATTTTTTTTCAAAATGGACAAAATGGATATTTGTTATTGCAAAATGAATATCCATTTTGAAAATCCCAAAAATCCCTCTTTAGTAAAATAGGCATAACTTTTATGTTTCTTATTGAAATTTTGTTTTTTATAGCCATTGGAAAGGTGATTTAGAGCTCTACACGATGGAATAGGTAGTGTTTCTATATTATATACAAAAATAATTATTATAATTATTTGAACTTCATATTTCATTTTTGAAACATCAAATATTCACTACTTACGCATATGAAGTCCCTTTTTCATAATTTTTATAAAACAATCATCTCAAAAAATTTGAAACATTAGAGTAATAAATAATGAAATATTTATATTTTGTGTAGTAAGGAGATGAAAAAATATTCACAAATCATCATATATCTCTATCCATTTCTCTATCTCTTTATATTTCACTCTCTCCCCATGAGCTCTAGACCTATCTCTCTCTCCCTCCCTCGCTCTCTTTTTCCCTCTTTAGACCTCTCTCTCAATCTATTGAGCTCTAGACTTATCTCTCTCTCTCTCTCTCTCTCTATCTCTCTCTCTCTCTCTCTCTCTCTCCTTGAGCTCTGGACTATATGTACATCTCTCTCCCTCCCTCCTCTTTCTTTTTGTCCCTCTTTATATCTCTCTATTTCTCCCTAGACCTATCTCTACCACTCCCTCCCTCCCTATCTTTCTATCTCTCTCTATCTCTATCTCTCTCTCTCCCAATCTCTAGACATATCTCTCTACCTATCCCTCAATTTCTTCTCCTTGTCCCTCTTTAGGCCTCTTTGTATTTTATAAAACTCAATAAATAATATACAACCTAGTCGTCTTTTGTGGTTTCTTATTCATATTAGGGTTTCTTAGATCTATACTTTTATGATATTTACGTCTCAATTTTATATTTGAAACTCTTTGCATGACCAATTCTTCATTGATTTTATATTGTCACATCTTTCTCTATTATCTTAATTGTGAAATCAATTTTACTTACCCTACTCATCCTTAGCAACCACATTAGGTTTCATTTTCACATTTGATACATTATTAATATTCCACTTTTTCAATATATGTGTAACTTTTGGATTTATTTTTCATCTCTCCCTCTCCACCTCTCCCTCTTTACATATTTATCTATTTCTCCCTCCCTACTCTCTCTCTCCCTCTCCCTCTCCCTCTCCCTCTACCTATCTCTCTCCCTTTCTCTTCCCCTCTATCTTTCCCAAGTCATATCTATCTCTAGATATATCTCCCTCTTTCTATCCCTCTCTCCTTCTCTTTCCCTCTCTCCCTATCACTTATGTAGAGAGTAGAGAGGAAATGTGAGAGGAAAATAGAGGCAAGTGGAGAGGAAAGGTAAGTGAGGTAGAGAGAGAGAGAACAACTATAGAGAGATGTCTAAAGGGATAAAGAGGGGAAATAAGGGAGGGGTGGAGTTAAGGGTAGGTAAAGAGAGAGATAGGCACCCCTTTATCTCTACCTCTCCCTTCCTCCCTCTCTCTACTTCACACATGGAATTTGCTAGTGCTTGTTCAAATTTTGATCCTTTGAAATTCCTAAAAAATCTTATGTTTTGTGAGGGTTTCTTTTTAAAAATTGCATTAGGGCCTCAAAAAAACCATAAATTCTCAGAAAAACCCTAAGTCTTGCCCAAGCCCTTATACTTTTCTTATTTTTGGTTTATGACCATCGGTTTGATATCCTAACCTTTTAAGTTATATCTCCAAGGCTTTTGTCTCATTTATTTATCGGCCCCATTCATTTAAGCATCACATGAGCTCATTACCTAAGCTCATTACCTTCAAGCATTTTTAATTACCACATAATCTTTTCTACTTGAGCTTGTCCCACAAGACACACATCGTCATTTCATGTGTTCTCTTCAGTTTGTGAAATCTTTTCGTTACTATTTTCCTACCATGAGTTTGTGAAATGATTTTATGCTTCCTAGTATCATTTATGTGTATGGGTCTTAATCCAATCAAATCATAACTTTTGTTATATCATGTTCTCCTTGATTCATAATCTGCTTTTCCAGTTCCCAATAACTTAAGTTGTCTAGCGAAGTCCTTTTAATTGTGTGTTATCGACCCCCATTTCTAGTGATATATGTTGTTCCAATTACTACATGTGTATTTTAGACCTTTAAGTCGCTCTAGCCATATTCATCACGAGGCAGGCTTTATTCTGAAAAGGTTCTCTCTACAAATGTGTAATTCCTTTGTATTGTGAAATAAGCGAGGATTATTTACTTTTCATGCTAACTTAAACCTTCATAGAGTAATGTTAAGTTAAGCCTCTATTTTCCCAAACTAAAATTTCACTACACATCTTCTCTCACCCATTCTTATTATTTCATGAAGGAAAGAATTGTCAAGGAAGCATATTTAGTATTTATTTTACTCCTGCAAGTCCTCGAAATGTTGACACATGTCTCATTTCAACAAAAGAAAGAAAGGACTTTTTCTTCATGGAAAAGATTTCAAATCTCTATAATCACCATTGATTTCCATCAAATTGGCAGTCCACATTCAAAATTGGAGAATGACTACTACTAGTTGCATGTGATGAGACTAAGTAATAGCTAGTTTTCTCTTGTTTAGTTCATGCTTTTAGACATTTCAAACTACTTATTTCATATACATTCCTGAACTTATCCATCCTTTTTATATCTTTCATGCAACTTGAACCCGGTTTTGATGTATGGAAATATGATTGTGATATGTTCCTAATTGCATGGTTAAATGTGAGTGTATGAAATATAGTATGAATCTATGTTTAATTTATGGTTATCAGTATTGTGTATATGTTGGATGAACTAACTCTTTGTAGCCAAGAAGCCAAAGTAAGCAGACTATAACCCACAACAATTGGGAGGCTCAACCCACAGCCAAAGGATTTCAGGTAGAATTGTAGGGGAGATTTTAGAACATTGGGAACGTGGCAATTGCTGAAGTAGAAGCACTTATTGACGAGGACAATTACGAATCACTAAACCAAATGAATAAGACAATTGAAGAAAGAAGGAGCTTGCAATGGTTAGGAAGCCAACATGACTATTTTCACAGTACACATCTATGCTATGTCATTAAAGACAAAGTTCTAATCCTATTTGCTTTCTTCCATCTTTTCAATTATAATTTTAGTTGCATAGACTTAGTCCCTCTCTATTTTATAGAAGAGTGGAAATTTGCATTTAAGTTTATATTTTCAGTCCTTATTCCAATAAACCTCCCTTGAACCTATATAGTTGGATTAGTGGTCGAGGAGTAGATATAGTGCGAGGATATGTTTTGATATAGTTTTCCATATACACAGATAGTATTTTTTTAATTTCTTGTTATGCATTCATGAAGAAGAAATTTGTGAAGATTCTTGTTAGATTGTTAAATCTAGTTATATGCAGTGAAGCTTTTAGTTTATCATTATGTTCAGTTGATTCAAGGAGTTTAGATTTGGGTTTACTCTATAGACACAGTGACTTGAGAAAGGGCCACTCAAGGCAATTGTTCTCCACCATTCATTTCTATTATTACATTAGTTTCTTTCATTATTACATTTATCTTAATTAGATTCTTCATTTCTTGTATGTGAATGAGATACTATTTTATGATTTATGTTCTACTTTGTCTCAATGCATTATCCTCTAGAGTGAGAAAAGTATTTAGAAGTGAAGTTAGCAATGTTACAAAGTTTAGTTAATTGCAGAGTTCAAGTTTTAATAGTTAACTAGTCACATTGTTTTTGATATTGGGGAAAACAGATTTTGAAGGGATCCGGAACCCTTTACAGCCAAAAAGCCAAACTGCTGAAAACAGCCAAAAAGACCAGACTGCAGAAAAGACAGCCTGCAGTCAACAAAAAACCAGCTCCCAAACAAACACCATTAGGTTTTACAATTAGAGTTTCGCTTGTTGGAGCGAAGAGTCATATTGAAAGAAGGCCCAGAGGGTTTAGATTTTTTTCCAGTAACAGTAGTCTAGCCTTCTTCAACTTGTGCTGCCTTAGCCTGCCAAGCCAACCCAACATTTTCCTGAGGATGAATGGAGTCTTACAATGGTTTAGTGGACTGTTTAGCTATGAACCACTTCCAAATTATGTGTTTAACACCAAGTTTATTGAGCATTAGTTGGGCCTTATAGCATGTTCAAGCATACAAAGACATTGATGGTAGATTTGATATGTACCTACCAAATTCTTGATGTAACTGGCTTAATTACATATATATTTATCATTCAAGACACAAAGAAAAGACATCAAAGCAAAAAAATTGCATAAATCTAGGTAAACAAGGATTTTCACAACATTTTTAGGGTTTGCAATTAGTGAAAAATAGTAAGTGAATTCAATCTATCTCTATGTGTTCTACAATAAAAGAAGAGATATTTTTGGATTTCTAGGGTTAGAAATTGAATTAGGGCTCTAAAATAGTGGAAATTGTCTAAAATTTTAAAGAAATCTTCTACAAAGTTTTAAAATTTTAAAAGCTCTAGTTTGTAAACACTAAAACCATAGAAAGCAAACCATGGCTACAACATCAAGGAGTGTGAAAAGAGGTTTCGATGATGATATTATAGATTAGCTGCCTGGGTCATCCAAAAGTCCTAGAATGGTGCAAGGTTCATGAATTTTGGTCAATATGACCTTCTAAATAAGAATAAGAACTGTAGGGACCCCATTATTATAGTCCAAGGGTATGCTCTTTTTAAGCATGCCTTTATAAAATGCCTAGTTGATAGACCTATTTGTAACATATGTAAACTAGGGTTTAGGAGATTGGTGGTGTAAAATGTGTTTGTTAATGTTGACCTGATCAGGGGAATTGCCCAAGCCTACAACCCCAAGAAGATAGCATTATGTACTGCAGATGGTAAATGTTTAATGCATCTGAATAGGGTTTACATTTTTTAGGTATTCAATTTAAACCCTAATGCTCAACTACCAATAGACTTGGGGGCATTAACAAGAGAATACCAAAGACATAAAGATAGCTACAGGGTAAAGTGGTTACCAAGTTTCAAACCTAGAGGGCCAAATAGAGAATTAAGAAGATTTGACAATGGAGAATTGGAACCATTTAGTTATGACATATTTTAAGACTATTTCACAAGGACATATTTCTCTCTGTCAAGTGTTGGGCTTAGATTGCAAAACTCATATGCCATTGAATTTGCTGGTGTTGGTTGTTTATGTTCATATCATGGATGTTAACAAGCCTTATGATTATGCTAGCTATATTGTTGATGAGATTCACAGAGCTTTGAGCTCTATTAAGGACAATAACATAGTCCACTTCATATGGTACTCTTTGTTGTGTCATGTTATCTTGTTTAATGGGATAGACACTTGGTCCCACCAAATGTAGATTAAATATTGGGATGAACAAAGAAGGATATTACTAGTATAGGAATGGACCTACATATGGGATAAAGACTATGATTCTTAGAGGAAGAGGAGATTTTTAAGAACTAAGGATCTTCTCCCAGAGGCAAGGATCTAACACAATTGGGTTGACTAGTTCTTTTACTTTGATGCAACCATAAGTAGGGCATATGGCTCCCCAGTTGCACCACATGTGCTCCCTAGGACTGTCCTAGACATAATTTCCTTTTTGGAGATTATATGGCAATTGAATGAGTTTGAAAAAACTCATTTCAGGAATTATAAAAAACATGCTATCCTCCCTTCCACAATTATATTCTTATATTTTCAAGATACAACAAGGGAAGGATTGGAGTTATTATTGAACAAACTACTCCTCTATAGGATGAGATTGGATAAGGTCATAAGGTGTGACCCAAAGCATTTCATCCATGATAATTAGAACTAGTTTCAAATTGGCAGCATTTTTACATGAGCCTAACAATGTTGAAGACTTGATCAAAAATTTCTCTGTAGAAAAAGAGGCCACAAAAAGAAGATTATTATGGGTAAATATCTAGGTTGCTGAAGTAAAGAGAAAATAATTTGACCCCTGTTTCAAGGGATCATACTCATAGATTGAGGATCCTATCATAAGGATCATGATAATGTTGGACAATGCCAACAATCTACTCACAAATGTACCTACTCCATCAGCAAATGTTCTTGGTCCATCTACCCAAAGGATGGTGCGACAAAGTCCACAATTGGCTACCCTCTTACAACACAACTCCTGTTGCAAGACCTTTGGTTGATTACCCCATAGGCCTTGATGAAATTTTAGATGATACCAATATAGTTCAGATAATGCATCCCCTACTAGGGTTATAATCAAGAAAGACCTTCTCATGAAAGGATGCTTGTAAATTTTGAGACTAGAGGGCAGATAGTGGATAATGTGAGGGCTCAAGCTTGTTCATAATTTATCCAAGATTACTAATTCATCACCTCAAATGAGTTTAAGGAATTTTTCCTTAAAAATAAAGGAGAAGAAATGCAACAAAAGATGCAAGATCAAAAACTCACAAAGGAAAAGAAAAAGGATATTATTGCAGTTTTGGATGAAGCTAAATATAGAAATGGAGTACATGACAGCTCAAAGAGGTAGAGATTTAGTAAGGTAATGATGGATTTCTACTCTTTCCAAGGTGGGATATGTCATGTATAATACAATTTTACACTATCCAAATACAAGGAAATGACCCTATGTTACAATCAAAAGAGCAAGTTAATGTTCTATATTTTTGGTTTGGATTTAACCCAAGGCATGAGACCTTGGCAATATGGTCAATTTTCTTAGAGAGAAATAAGCGACAAGTGATCAATGATCCAAGTGATCTCATAGTAAAATTAATAGTCGAGAGATTAGGGGATACAAGTGCCATTCAAGCAGCTTCCCTTGTAGTTAACATAACCTTATTTATTGAAGCAACAACAAAAAAATCAAGGAGACTTGGATGAGGCCAATGCTACAAATTAAAAATCTATATGAATAATTGAATATGGTCATAGGATTACTACCTCCTTCACAAGTAGATATTGAAAATAAGGGATCATATGAAAATTAAACTTTGACCCTTGAAGTTAAAAATTTGAGAGAAAAGTTCAAGCAAAGCAAAGAGGAGGCAAGAATGGCTAAATAAGGAGAAACTAAGAAGATATTAGACCTAGTTAAAAAAAATTGGGCTAGAAGTTGTCAAACATTTTGAGTTATGTTGATAAGGTCTAGGACAACTACAAAATTTGAAAGATGCATTCACCAAAAATGCTAAAACAAGAGTTAGGTTGAAGTAGTGCTTTCAAGTCAGTTGGGCCCTTGGAATTCTATAATTGAGGATTGTTACAAAATCCTCCAGTTTTGATTATGATTTTGTGTTTGATACTTTCTAAATCTAATTCTTTAAGTGATATCATTCACCATTATAATAAGTTTCAAGAACTCATAAGGAGAGCTAGATGTTGTTTAGGATTTTGAAGAATTTCATATGTCTCCCATATTGGATAATGAGGGAGAGATAAAACCCTAAAAGGAATGGAGAGAAAATTTTATTGATATTCTATTTCGTATTATGTAAAAATAAATAAGGATGGTGAGATGGACACAAACAACTAAAACTCAATATGGATATGCTCTCTAAACTTGAGTATAATATGGTAGGATTCTCTGACATGGTCTAGGTATTAATAAATGATGATTAAAGACCTACATGGTTAGGGAAAATAAATTTTTCCCATGCTCAGACGTGACATGTCATCAAAGCAAGATGAAGATAAAGAGAAGAGTAGTGCAAAAATTTGAGTTGCTTTTCAATTGGTCATTGCCAATCAACATAAATGCAAGAACATGTCAGAATGAGAATATTATATTTTCTTTGTCAAATTTAAGAGACAATTTTGATCAAATCAAATCCATCCAGAGATATAAATTCTCTCAAAAATCTTTAATAGTTATTGCAACAGTCACCTTCTCATTTTTAGATGTATTTTCTCTTTTGTAAAGGTGTCATTGCTTAATTTTTGTCTTTTGTGTGATAAGCGATGGAATAAGGCTTTTAGCTTGTTGCTCCCTTATTTCTATAAAAGGGAATTTCGAGCCTTATTCCAAGATTCAATTCCTTAGGTTTTGAGTAAATCTTTGTATAGAACTAGTCTTGTACAGTTAGGTCTTAAAAATTTTAGAAAGAGAATATTATAAATTTTCTCTTAAAAAATTTAGAAAGAGAACGTTATAAATTTTCTCTATAATAGCAACAAAAAATCACTTTTGTTGTTTATATGGATACAAGTCACATTGTTGATGTCTCCACATTGTACATCAATATCTTTTAAATCTTAGTAATCAAAGATAATCAAGGTTCTTGTTGCACATTTGTTGTAATGAATGTTTGATTGTTGGCTTCTATTCAAGTAATAGATTAAAATTGCTTTTAGTTGAATACTTGAAGACATTGTGATTATAATAGGGATCTTAAAGAAGATTAACAATGTTGTCCAGTTGTTGGTTTTCTTATTGTAAGGCAACGAGATTATGAAAAAACCATTGAGTTAGTTTTTAGTTTGTTATTAGAAAAATTATTTCATTCTTGACTCTGTAATGGATAAAACATTGATCAGATTAATTCATGGAATCAAAACCTAGGCATAATCAACCTAAATTTTTTTTTTTAAAAATTACTTTTATTTGTTTTGCTTATGCTCATTTCACACTATTGAAGTATAGAGCTAGAGAGGGTTTTGAAAGCCAATCAATTTCATCCTCCAAATTATTAGTGTGAAGATTGTAATATCTTTTGACATCATTGAGAACATTGTTGTAATTTGAGAATGATGTCATGGAAAGGGAAACCCACCTTGGTTTTGCAGAGCCTAAAGTGCAGAGAAGAACAATTATAAAATTTATCTCCTATTAGTTGGCCACTGATGTAGGGTTCTTAAGTATAGGATTTAGCTAATCCTTAGAGAAACTTGGGCAATCAGTTGGAAACACCAACACAATAAAAAAGTGTAAATGGTACACTATAGTTGGAATATTTTCTCTAATAAGAGTTATAGTTTAAATAGAAGCAATTGCATATATCCTAGGGGTCAATGAGAGAGAACTTGATTATGGAGAAGCACAACAAGGGATTAATTGCATGTTTTGGTGTCAATAATTTGGATCTTTAGGAGGAACACTATTCTTGGTAGATGATGAGATTAGATGTTAATAGGTTTGAGAACACATTACATTTATTAGTTTTATAAGTTAGATAGTTGGAATAAAGGTCTTTATCAACCTTTACCTACACTAAAAATGCATTGAGAGGCTATTAATATTGATTTTCCAGTTGCGTTACCTAAAATCTAGAGCAAATATGATTCAATCTTTGTTGTGGTAGAAATTATGTCTAAGATGACACAGATTTTAAATAAGACTAGTAATCCTTTCCACAATGTTACTAGTTTTTTCTTCGAGGACATAGGTGTAGTGCCCCCCAGTTTTCGTTTGTTTCTGATAGTGACTTGTTTATATTTTGACATTATGATACATTGCTCGATGTTGGACTCGTTACTATGATGATAGTTGATATTGTTTTATCACTGATATTTATGTATATGTCATGACTAGTTTATGGTTATTTGATTAAGTGGGTTATTATTGCCATGTGTATTATGTGATTCTTGATGTATGTTCTTATCATGATTTTAGTATCTGATTATTGTGCATTGATGTATTCTGGTGAAGGGGAACAATGTCACATCTCTCACTTGTGAGTGTCCTACGACGCTACGATTTTTCATTCACGGTGTGTTTGATTTCTTGTCTATGTGCATGTTCGACCGTGTGGTTTGCTACAAGTTGCAAGTACCAAGCATTGACTCCACCTGAATTTCCAGGTTTGAGTGTGCCTTATACCCAATGGAGATAGTTGAATTGGAGATAGCATCGGGCTCCCCTATGTTGATCCATCATCCTTGACGAGGATGAGTGTCTGTTTGTCATTCCCTATTTGTGTGGTCAGTTCAAGTTGTTTTGTTGATGTTGTTGTCATTTTCCTTTCGTGTCGCCTTGCAATCAGTTACTATTCAGTATACAATCCATTTGAGTTATTTGCTTGATTGATGCTTTGATTGATTTTATATTAAATGAAAGAGTATTGCAATTTTAAAAAGGTGTTTCGATAATTTAATATATGTTTTAATACAATTGTGATAATGATAAAATATTATTAATGTTTTGTTTGATTTAAATAAATTAAATATTGTAAGAGTTGAATTAATTGTGTGCAAGTTATAAAGTATGGTGGAAATTATAAAATAATATCATAGAGGAAGTTGAGAGTAGGGGAGGAAAATTAAATAAAATAATTAAATACATGCAGTTATAGAGAGTGGAAAATAAATTACTTAGGGATAACTAAGAGAGGGGCTTTTTGGGTTATTTTCTAAAAACAAGTCTTGGAGCTCTGTGGTGAATGATTTTTCCTATTCTTGGTGTTTTCTGGTGTTTTTGAAAGTTTGATTTTGGATTTTAGAGGCTTTGGGTTTATTCTATTTTGGAGACTTTCTACTAGAGTTGAGTTTCTTCAAAAAATTGAGGCTTTTGGGAGGAAGCTAAAATTGCATCTGGAATTCAAACCTGGCAACACTTTCAGCTCTGTGATTCGAAATAATCCAGGTTCCATGATTTCTTCCCAATTTTAATGTTTGCTCAGAAAATTATTATTGCAAGATTATACTACCTGAAGCAATTAAATATTTGTAAAAAATTTGTGTACTCTGTAATATGCCCTTAGTTATTGAAGCTCAGTTCTTTCAGAATACTTTGGGGTTTTGTTGCTTGCTCTGTAATATTTCTCTCTCTCGGTGCAGTCCTCTATTTCCACACTTTGAGTGTCTTCAAATTCTTCAATTTGTAATTTCTTTCTTGATATAAGTTATGCATAGTGATTTTCCCTCTCTGTACCAAGCATTCATTTTGGATTCTATGTTGAATCTTCAGCCTTTCTTTGCAATCTGGTCAATCGATGTCTAAAGCAATGTGTTTCCCTTGACCACTAAATTGATATTAGAGTATCAAATTTTTTGTATAGAAATTAAAGAAACTCATATATGCCGCTCCATACCTCTTCAATTAGCCTAGGTTTGATAGCATTCAGATGTATGTGTTATGCCTTTATTAATTTCGAGAAGTTCCTTTGCCAATGATGCCTGGTTCGAAACCTTGGAGCCCATAGATGGTTAATGGTACTGTACAAATTCAATAATTTTTTCATGCGAATTGATGATGAATTAAAATCAATCATTGTATTAGCTTGGTTCGGCCTGTGTTAGATTGGAGTATTCGATGTTCTCTCTTAGTCGTGGCCTAGGATAGAGGACTCATATTCCTTGTTTGTAGCTCCTTAGATCAATGATATCAGACTGAGGTTGTATTATTTTCACATGTCTTATTCTCCATAGTGTCATACAATTCAGGGAGTTCGCTATTTCCTCTGATTGTGGTCGTCGCCTCTCTTCTTGTTTGGCTGAATTAAGCACAGTAAGCTTGAGTTAGTTATTTGCATATCATTTTGTGAGGAGGAGGGGTCTATAATTAATGTTGTGTAGTGTCAAGCCATGCATTTAAACACCATACTATTCTATCTTTATCTTCCTAAATTTCTGTTAGTATTAAAATTGACATTTGAAACATAGTAAGTCAACATCTAAAATCGTATGAGAATCTGCATAGAGTTCGCCATAGCATATCGATATATTTCAAATCGGTTCACTTCTGAGTATATACCTGACTTATATTCCTTTATCCATCATTTGCATATGCTTGATTTACATTCTTTTTTTATCATTTGTTTACATATTGATACAATTGATTCATTCGATATTGGTAATACAAAACTCTAATTGCTGGAAACTACTATCACTCGGATACGAAGCCCTTTTACAATGCCCAACAGCAGCAAAAAAAAAAGTGAAAACTATTGGTTTATATAAGCAAAACCTACTCCAATTAAATGATTTTCACTATTGCACAGTATGGTGCCATAATTATGCAAGTGCTAACAAATTTTCAGTTTGAAACTAACTCTTTAAGAGGATTCAATTATTCATTTCCATGGTTCAAAATAGATTTTAAATCGTTAAAATTGTAGTTTTACAAGATTTGAATACTCATCATTAGGCACCATTATGTGGCTGGTTTAAACAGCAATTAAAAACTTCTAAAACAAACTCCATGCCTCCCTCATGCCACGTTGAATTGTCGTTTGAAAGGATTATAAAACTCAGTTTGAAATGGCTACTTTTATGTGCTCATAATGGTCGATAAGAATGCCTCAAGACTAGGCAATTAACCTCTTTTAACTAATTTAATCTATGACTGGCACAAATATTTAAAAAGTTTGACTTAGTCGCCCATATTGGAGGGGTCAACTCTTTCCAAATGTATTGAATTTTAATGATGTTCAAAGACTTGGAGTAATTCGATCACATCTAGTTGTCTGCTGGTTTTTATTTGATTTAGTCTTTGATTACATTTGGTGTAAGTTCGATTTCAATTTGTAGACTACAAAGCTCCCTCGTTATATCCCTTGTTTGATATGTAAATTGTCATGCCATTTAGCTTTTGTATATTTACATATGCTATATATAGATGCATAGGTTAGAATAATCTTGTCATGTTTACTTTTCATGACCGAAAATACCGAAAAATTTGTATTATTTATTTCAGTAGGAAAGTGTTTAATCTTATATGAATACATATATATGTGTATTTATATATGTATATAAGTATTTATATGTATACTTAATATTGCTATTATTATTCATGTTTTAATATGGGAAGCTGTAGTGTGGAAAATATTACATCTATATATATATATATATATATATATATATATATATATATATATATATGTGAATGATTTAAGAGAATATCTTTTGATTATGATGAATATTTAGAATGTTGAAATGGTTGTTTTGTAAATCTTGTATGTACCCCATGAATTCATCATGGATTTGAGTGGTTGATATGAAGTTATATGAATGATTATATAATTGGGAGTGTTTGGGGGTTGTGGTACATACGTTTAAGTATTTATGTAAGGGGATATTGTAAGTCTTCCAGAGGCTTGGGAATTTATGTTATGGCTAAATGTATTTGTTGACCGTTTTATTTTGGTTGATGTGAGACTTGGAGTGTTTTATGGAGGGGGTTTAGCCATGCTTTTTCCACTTGCTTTATGGTTAATCTTGTGTGCGGGATGGTTCATGCCTCACCTTGAGTATGTTCATATGGTTTTGTGATTCGTGCATGTTGGCTTTGCCCTATTGATTCAGTTGGATTTTTTAGTTGTAGAAGGGGGAGTGGATCTCAATGGGGGTTAGTGCACAAAGTGGCATCTAGGACAACCCATATGGGAGTTTCCTAATCAAGTGATAACCTAATTAATAAACTAGTGGGTTGGGTAGAATTTCACTTTAATTAAGATAATTGGATGCCTCACCCATGCATGTAGTGCTCATTTAGGCTAAGGATGGGTTGAGAAGGCCTAGTTGGCAAGACCAACCTCCTTGTCTTCACGAAAGGAAGTTGGTTCTGCATGTGTCACCCTATGGGGCCGGCGTCTAATGTGAGATTTTTAGGACAACCATAGATGGGGGTCAGTGTCTAATGTGAGATTTTCAGGACAACCATAGATGGGTGCTAGCGTCTAGTGTGAGACAGTCAGGATAACCCATGCTAGGACCATACGATGACACTCTCCCCCGCAACAACCTTGCATCCCCTTGACTTGTGTTCCCATTTGATGTATGTATGTGCCTTTAGAAGCTGTGTCACTATTGTGTGATGTTACATTGCACTTTCCATGTTGGATTCCTTTCAGCCTTGTTATGTCAGTTGGATGTCACCTTGCTATCATTGTGGTGGTGGGACCCTTTGCTATCTCCTAGCACGGGGGGGTGGACCTTAGGGTTCCACATGGTTGGGTGGAATGTTCCTTGTACTCCATTGGGTTCCTTTTCCTTGTCCATGATTCTGGTGATTACTTCTGGACTTGAAGAATGTTGCACTTGTACCAATTCATGTGGATTATTATTTATGTTCTTGTATTGAACTATAAATATATTGTATCATGTATCATACTTTTGATGTACTCTCCTCACATGTGTACGAGGAGACACTGTTGTTCGGATGTATCAATGTAATGATGTGAATAGATGTTGAACTCTCTTATGTAATGGACAATGTAAAAGATGTTATTGTATATGTTAGTTAACTGGATTGACTCTAAATGATCTCTTTTGAATACATGCTATGATTGTGTCATATTGAGTGTTCAAATTAATGAGATGTTTAGATGTAATTTCATATTGTTGATGGAATTGGTTTAATGTAATGATTTTTCATTCTTTCTAGTTTAGTTAATGGGAATCTAGTAGCGTAGTCACAGACTTTAGAGGACTTAGATTAGAATTTAAGTTAACATTTCTTTTGCAATCGTATCTATACTACACTTTAAAAAAAAATGTTCATTTTTAGGTGTTTAGTGTGTTGTCCTCTAGGGTTTCATGGCAGGACGTTACACATGGTATCAAAGCCCAATTTTTAACATTGGGTACTTTGGGTATATACAAGAGCCCATAATGTTGTCTTAGTTGCTAGATTTTGAAGTTTATGTTTTCCCTTGTTGACCTTGTCTAACACCCTAAACTTGTCCTTGGTAGTGTCTGTGTAGGATAATACCTAGAGGTTGGGGTCAAGATCGAGGGCGTGGTAGAGGTCGTGGTAGTGGTTGTGGAGCTAATCGCCAGGACTCCCCTCCTTAGAGTTCCCACGAGTTTTATCGTGAGGAATAGTAGGGTTCCCAGAATAATCAGGGAGGTGGAGGTCAAAATCTAGATCATCCAGGGTTGGAGGGTGCACAGTTGCGTCACTTACTTGAGGAGGTTCTTGCCCATCTTGGTCCGAGACAGGAGAGTGAGAAATTGGTGATTAGGGAGAGAGAGAGGTCTCCCAGGAGGAGAGATATTACAGTTGAGCGGGAGGCTATATTGGTTGGACATATGAGGGACCTTTTACAAGCACGTCCTACTTTTGATGGTACTAGTAGTTTGGAGGCAGAGACCTGGTTAATTGATTTGAATAGGTGTTTCATTACGCATCCATATGGTAACAACACCAAGGCTAGGTGCGCTATCATGCATCTTTGAGGTTTTGCTTCCACATGGTAGCATTTGGAGGAGCAGAAGCTTCATTTGGATATAGATTTAGTCTCATGGGAGATGCTTTTAGAGAGATTTAGAGCTCAATTCTTGTCTGATCATTGGCGACAGTGTCGTGCGGATGAGTTCCATGAGTTGAGGCAGATGGCGATGTCAGTTGAGTAGTATGAGCGGATATTTTATGAGCTTAAGCAGTATGTTAGCATAGGTGATGATGAGGGTATTTTAGTAAAACATTTTATCAGGGGCTTGAATTCTCGTATTAGTGGAGGTGTTTGTGTGTTTGAGCCGAAAACTATGGAGGTGGCTGTGGAGAAGGCTCAGATAGTAGAGGAGAATTCGGCTATGGCTCTAGGTGGTCAAACAAGAGTACAAATCGGTAGTGCACCTCCAATTGGTGTCGGATCTCAGGGTGGTCAATCTCAGGCTATGGGTTCCTCTAAGAGCCAGCAGGCACCCGCTAAGGGTGAGCAACAGTAGTAGTAGTAGCACTCCTAATCGAAACCTGGGAACTCTTAATCTCAGCATGGTAGTAGGTTCCAAAAAAGGAAAGATCGGAGTTGGCAGTGAGCTCAGCAGTATCATCCTGACCAGCCTGCTCAGAGCTCACAGTCTGTGGTTAATGGAGGTAGTTTTTCGTAGCCCAGTGCACCCTCAAGTGGTTGGGGTTATGGTAGAGGCGCAGAATGTTTTTCTTGCAGCCAGCAGGGCCACATCGCTAGACAATATCCTCATAAGGGCACAACTGGTTTTAGTCAGAGGTCGGCGGCTTCAAAGAGGATAGTAGGTGATGCAGGTAGGTCCCACAGGGTGTTTGCAATGAAGGATGACTGCTAGGATTTGCATTAGGACACAATCATTGAGAATACAGGTAGAGGATGGGCAGCATTCTTTGGATACCATACACGTCCTACAGCATTAGGGGTTGTCCATCGAGGGAAAGTCATGGTTCGGGTGAGGGTCCAATGGGATCCTAATGATGAGTCTTCTGCTTCTTGGTAGGATGTATCCCAAAAGCATGAGTTTTACCCTTATTAATTTGCAGGTTTCCAAGAGTAAGCCTAGTTCTGGGTGGGAGGATGTAGTCCCCGTCAGTTTTCTTTTGTTTCTGATAGTGACTTATTTGTATTTTTACATTATGATACATTGCTCGATGTTGGACTGATTACTATGATGATAGTTGATATTGTTTTATCACTGATATTTATGTATATGTCATGACTAGTTTATGGTTATTTGATTGAGTGGGTTATTATTGTCATGAGTATTATGTGATTCTTGGTGTATCTTCTTATCATGATTTAAGTATCTGATTATTGTGCATTGATGTATTCTGGTGAAGGGGAACAGTGTCGCATCTCTCACTTGTGAGTGCCCTACGATGCTGCGATTTTTCCTTCACGGTGTCTTTGATTGCTTGTCTATGTACATGTTTGACCGTTTGGTTTGCTACAAGTTGCAGGTACCAAGCATCGACTCCACTTGAATTTTCGAGTTTGAGCATGCCTTATACCCAATGGAGATAGTTGAATTGGAGATAGCATCGGGTTCCCCTATATTGAGCCATCAACCTTGACGAGGATGAGTGTATGTTTGTCATTCCCTATTTGTGTGGTCAGTTCGAGTTGTTTTGTTGATGTTGTTGTCGTTTTCCTTCTGTGTCGTCTTGCGGTCAGGTATTGTTGGGTATACAGTCCATTTGAGTTATTTGCTTGATTGATGCTTTGATTTATTTTATATTAAATGAAAGAATATTGCGGTTGCAAAAAGGTGTTTCGATAATTTAATATATGTTTTAATACAATTGTGATAATGATAAAATGTTATTAGTGTTTTGTTTGATTTAAATAAATTAAATATTGTAAGAGTTGAATTAATTGTGTGCAAGTTATAAAGTATGGTGGAAATTATAAAATAATATCATAGAGGAAGTTGAGAGGAGTGGAGGAAAATTAAATAAAATTAAATTAAATAATTAAATACATGCAGTTACAGAGAGTGGAAAATAAATTAGTTAGGAATAACTAAGAGAGGGGCTTTTGTGTTATTTTCTAAAAACGAGTCTTGGAGCTCTGCAGTGAATTATTTTTCATGTTCTTGGTGTTTTCTGGTGTCTTTTAAAGTTTGATTTTGGATTTTGGAGGCTTTGGGTTTATTCAGTTTTGGAGACTTTCTACTAAAGTTGAGGTTCTTCAAAAAATTGAAGCTTTTGGGAGGAAGCTGAAGCTGCATTTGGAATTCAAACCCGGCAACACTTTCAACTCTATGATTCGAAATAATCCAGGTTCCATGATTTCTTCCCAATTTTAATGTTTGCTCAAAAAATGATTATTGCAAGATTATACTACCTGAAGCAATTAAATATTTGTAAAAAATTTGTGTACTCTGTAATCTTCCCTTAGTTATTGAGGCTCAGTTCTTTTGGAATACTTTGGGGTTTTGTTGCTTGCTCTGTAATATTTCTCTCTCTCGGTGCAATCCTCTGTTTCCACACTTTGAGTGTCTTCAAATTCTTCAATCTGTAATTTCTTTCTTGATATAAGTTATGCGTAGTGATTTTCCCTCTCTGTACCAAGCATTCATTTTGGATTCTATGTTGAATCTTCAACATTTCCTTGCAATCTGGTCAATCGATGTCTAAAGCAATGTGTTTCCCTTGACCACTGAATTGATATGAGAGTATCAAGGTTTTTGTATAGCAATTAAAGAAACTCATATATGCCACTCCATACCTCTTCAATTAGGTTCGATAGCATTCATATGTGTTATGCCTTTATTAATTTTGAGAAGTTCCTTTGCCAGTGATGCCTAGTTCGAAACCTTGGAGCCCATAGATGGTTAATGGTACTGTACAAATTCAATAATTTTTTCATGCGAATTGATGATGAATTAAAATCAATCATTGTATTAGCTTGGTTCGGCCTGTGTTAGATTGGAGTATTCGATGTTCTCTCTCAGCCGCGGCCTAGGATAGAGGACTCATATTCCTTGTTTGTAGCTCCTTAGATCAATGATATCAGACTGAGGTTGTATTTTTTTCACACGTCTTATTCTCCATAGTTAGTGCCATGCAATTCAAGGAGTTCACTATTTCCTCTTATTGTGGTCGTCGCCTCTCTTCTTGTTTGGTTTAATTAAGCATAGTAAGCTTGAGTTAGCTATTTGCATGTCATTTTGTGAGGAGGAGGAGTCTATAAGTAATGTTGTGTAGTGTTGAGCCATGCATTTAAACGCCATACTATTCTATATTTATCTTCCTAAACTTTTGTTAGTATTAAAATTGACATTTGAAACATAGTAACTCAACGTCTAAAATCGTATGAGAATCTGCATAGAGTTTGCCATAGCATATCGATATATTGCAAATCGGTTCACTTCTGAGTATATACCTGACTTATATTCCTTTATCCATCATTTGCATATGCTTGATTTACATTCTTTTTTTAATTATTTGTTTACATATTGATACAGCCGATTCATTCGATATTGGTAATACAAAACTCTAATTGCTGGAAACTACTATCACTCGGATACCACGCCCTTTTACAATGCCCAACAGTAGCAAAACAAACTGAAAACTATTAGTTTATATAAGCAAAACCTACTCCAATTAAATGCTTTTCACTATTGCACAGTATGGCGCCATATTTATGCAAGTGCTAACCAATTTTCAGTTTGAAACTACCTCTTTAAGAGGATTCAATTATTCATTACCATGGTTCAAAATAGATTTTAAATCATTAAAATTGCAGTTTTAAAAGCTTCGAATACTCATCATTAGGCACCACTATGTGGTTGGTTTAAACAGCAATTAAAAACTTCCAAAACAAACTCCATGCCTCCCTCATTGCCATGTTGAATTGTGGTTTGAAAGGCTTATAAAACTCAGTTTGAAATGGCTACTTTTATGTGCTCATAATGGTCGATAAGAATGCCTCAAGACTAGGCAATTAACCTCTTTTAACTAGCTTAATCTATGGTTGGCACAAATATTTAACAAGTTTGACTTAGTCGCCCATATTGGAGGGGTCAACTCTTTCCAAATGTATTGAATTTTAATTATGTTCAAAGACTTGGAGTAATTCGATCACATCTAGTTGTCTGTTGGTTTTTATTTGATTTAGTCTTTGATTACATTTGGTGTAAGTTCGATTTCAATTCGTAGACTACAGAGCTCCCTCGTTATATCCCTTGTTTGATATGTAAATTGTCATGCCATTTAGTTTTTGTATATTTACATATGCTATATATATATATATATTTTGATGCATAGGCTAGAATAATCTTGTCATGTTTACTTTTCATGACCAAAAATACCGAAAAATCTGTATTATTTATTTCAGTAGGAAAGTGTTTAATCTTATATGAATACATATATATGTGTATTTATATATGTATATAATTATTTATATGTATACTTAATATTGCTATTATTATTCTTGTTTTAATATGGGAAGTTGCAGTGTGGAAAATATTGCATCAATATATATATATATATATATCTGTGTCTATATATATATATATATATATCTGTGTGTATATATATATATCTGTGTGTGTGTGTGTGTGTGTGAATGATTTAAGAGAATATCTTTTGATTATGATGAATATTTAGAATCTTGAAATGGTTGTTTTGTAAATCTTGTATGTACCCCATGAATTCATCATGGATTTCAGTGGTTGATATGAAGTTATATGAATGATTATAGAATTGGGAGTGTTTGGGGGTTGTGGTACATACGTTTAAGTATCTATGTAAGGGGATATTGTAAGTCTTCCAGAGGCTTGGAAATTTGTGTTATGGCTAAATGTATGTGTTGACCGTTGTATTTTGGTTGATGTGAGACTTAGAGTGTTTTATGGAGGGGATTTAGCCATGCTTTGTCCACTTGCTTATGGTTATTCTTGTGTGCAGGATGGTTCATGCCTCACCTTGAGTATGTTCATATGGTTTTGTGATTCGTGCATGTTGGCTTTTCCCTGTTGATTCAGTTACATTTCTAGTTGTAGAAGGGGGGTGGATCTCAATGGGGGTTAGCGCACAAAGTGGCATCTAGGACAACCCATATGGGAGTTTCCTAATCAATTGATAACCTAATTAATAAACTAGGGGGTTGGGTAGAATTTCACTTTAATTAAGATAATTGGATGCCTCACCCATGCCTGTAGTGCTCATTCAGGCTAAGGATGGGTTGAGAAGGCCTGGTTGGCAAGACCAACCTCCTTGTCTTCACAAAAGGAAGTTGGTTCCGCATGTGTCACCCTATGGGGTTGGCATCTAATTTGAGATTGTCAGGACAACCATAGATGGGGGCTAGCATCTAGTGAGAGACAGTTAGGACAACCCATGCCAGGACCATGCGATGACACTCTCCCCTACAACAACCTTGCATCCCCTTGACTTGTGTTCCCATTTGACGTATGTATGTGCCTCTAGAAGCCGTGTCACTATTGTGTGATGTTACATTGCACTTTGCATGTTGGATTCCTTTCATCCTTGTTATGTGAGTTGGATGTCACCTTGCTATCATTGTGGTGGTGGGACCCTTCGCTATCTCCTAGCACGGGGGGGTGGACCTTATGGTTCCACATGGTCGGGTGGAATGTGCCTTGTACTCCATTGGGTTCCTTTTCCTTGTCTGTGATTGTGGTGATTACTTCTGGATTTGAAGAATGTTGCACTTGTACCAATTCATGTGGGTTATTATCCATGTTCTTGTATTGAACTATAAATATATTGTATCATGTATCATACTTTTGATGTACTCTCCTCATATGTGTACGAGACACTGTTGTTCGGATGTATCAATGTAATGATGTGAACAGATGTTGAACTCTTTTATGTAATGGACAATGTAAAAGATGTTATTGTATATGTTAGTTAAATGGATTGACTCTAAATGATCTCTTTTGAATACATGTTATGATTGTGTCATATTGAGTGTTCAAATTAATGAGATGTTTAGATGTAATTTCATATTGTTATGGAATTGGTTTAATATAATGATTTTCCATTCTTGCTAGTTTAGTTAATGGGAATCTAGTAGCGTAGTCACGGACCTTAGAGGACTTAGGTTAGAATTTAAGTTAACATTTCTTTTGCAATCGTATCTATACTGCACTTTTAAAAAAATGTTCATTTTTAGGTGTTTAGTGTGTTGTCCTCTAGGGTTTCATGGCAGGGCGTTACACATGGTATCATAGCCCAATTTCTAACACTGGGTACTTTGGGTATATACAAGAGCCCATAATGTTGTCTTAGTTGTTAGATTTTGAAGTTTACGTTTTCCCTTGTTGACCTCCTCTAACACCCTGAACTTGTCCTTGGTAGTGTCTATGTAGGATAATGCCTAGAGGTCGGGGTCGAGATCGAGGGCGTGGTAGAGGTCGTGGTAGTGGCTGTGGGGCTAATTGCTAGGACTCGCCTCCTCAAAGTTCCCATGAGTCTGATCGTGGGGAATAGCAGGGTTCTCAGAATAATCAAGGAGGTGGAGGTCAGAATCTAGATCAGCCAGGGTTCAAGGGTGCACAGTTGTGTCACTTACTTGAGGAGGTTCTTGCCTGTCTTGGTCCGAGACAGGAGGGTGAGCAGTTGGTGATTAGGGAGAGAGAGAGATCTCCCAGGAGGAGAGATATTACAGTTGAGCGGGAGGCTATATTGGTTGGACATATGAGGGACCTTTTACGAGCACATCCTACTTTTGATGGGACTAGTAGTAGTTTGGAGGCAGAGACCTGGTTAATTTATTTGAATAGGTGTTTCGTTATGCATCCATATGGTAACAACACCAAGTCTAGGTGCGCTATCATGCATCTCCGAGGTTTTGCTTCCATGTGGTAGCGTTTGGAGGAGTAGAAGCTTCATTTGGATATCAATTTAGTCTCATGGGAGATGCTTTTAGAGAGATTTAGAGCTCAATTCTTGTTTGATCATTGGCGACAGCGTCGTGCGGATGAGTTCCATGAGCTGAGGTAGATGGCAATGTCAGTTGAGAAGTATGAGGGGATATTTTATGAGCTTAAGCAGTATGTTGGCATAGGTGATGATGAGGGTATGTTAGTACAACATTTTATCAGGGGCTTGAATGCCCGTATCAGTGGAGGTGTTTGTGTGTTTGAGCCAAAAACTATGGAGGTGGTTGTGGAGAAGGCTTGGATAGTAGAGGAGAATTCGGCTATGGCTCTAGGTGGTCAAACAAGTGTACAAATCGGTAGTGCACCTCCAATTGGTGTTGGATCTCAAGGTGGTCATCTCAGGCTGTGGGTTCCTCTAAGAGCTAGCAGGTACCCACTAAGGGTGAGCAACAATAGTAGTAGCAGCACTCCTAGTCAAAACCTGGGAACTCTCAATCTCAGCATGGTAGTGGGTTCCAAAAAAGGAAAGATCGGAGTTGGCGGCGAGCTCAGCAATATCATCCTAACCAGCCTACTCAGAGCTCACAGTCTGCGGTTAATGGAGGTAGTTTTCCGCAGCCCAGTGCACCCTCAAGTGGTTGGGGTTATGGTAGAGGCATAGGATGTTTTACTTGCAGCCAGCAGGGCCACATTGCTAGACAGTGTCCTCAGAAGGGCACAACTAGTTTTAGTTAGAGGTCGACGGCTTCAGAGAGGATAGTAGGTGATGTAGGTAGGTCCCAGAGGGTGTTTGCAGTGAGGGATGACTACCAGGATGTGCATTAGGACACAATCGTTGAGACTACAGGTAGACGACGAGCAGCGTTCTTTGGATACCATACATGTCCTGCAGCATTAGGGGTTGTCCATCGGGGGCAAGTCATGGTCTGGATGAGGGTCCAGTGGGATCCTAATGACGAGTCTTCTACTTCTTGGGAGGATGTATCCCGAAAGTGTGAGTTTTACCCTTATCAGTTTGCAGGCTTCCAGGAGTAAGCCTGATTATGGGGAGGAGGATGTAGTGCCCGTCAGTTTTCTTTTGTTTCTGATAGTGACTTATTTGTATTTTTTCATTATGATACATTGCTTGATGTTGGACTCATTACTATGATGATAGTTGATATTGTTTTATCACTGATATTTATGTATATGTCATGACTAGTTTATGGTTATTTGATTGAGTGGGTTATTATTGTCATGAGTATTATGTGATTCTTGATGTATGTTCTTATCATGATTTTAGTATCTGATTATTGTGCATTGATGTATTTTGGTGAAGGGGAACAGTTTCACATCTCTCGCTTGCGAGTGCCCTACGATGTCGCGATTTTTCCTTCACAGTGTCTTTGATTGCTTGTCTATGTACATGTTTGATCGTTTGGTTTGCTATAGGTTGCAGGTACCAGGCATCGACTCCACCTGACTTTTTAGGTTTGAGCGTGCCTTATACCCAATGGAGATAGTTGAATTGGAGATAGCATCGGGTTCCCCTATGTTGAGCCATCATCCTTGACGAGGATGAGTGTTTGTTTGTTGTTCCCTGTTTGTGTGGTCAGTTCGAGTTGTTTTGTTGATGTTGTTGTCATTTTCCTTCTGTGTGGTCTTGTGGTCAAGTATTGTTGGGTATACAGTCCATTTGAGTTATTTGCTTGATTGATGCTTTGATTGATTTTATATTAAATGAAAGAGTATTGTGGTTTTAAAAAGGTGTTTCGATAATTTAATATATGTTTTAATACAATTGTGATAATGATAAAATATTATTAATGTTTTGTTTGATTTAAATAAATTAATTATTGTAAGAGTTGAATTAATTGTGTGCAAGTTACAAAGTATGGTGGAAATTATAAAATAATATCATAGAGGAAGTTGAGAGGAGCGGAGGAAAATTAAATTAAATTAAATTAAATAATTAAATACATGCAGTTACAGAGAGTGGAAAATAAATTAGTTAGGGATAACTAAGAGAAGGGTTTTTTGTGTTATTTTCTGAAAACGAGTCTTGGAGCTCTATCGTGAATGATTTTTCATGTTCTTGGTGTTTTCTAGTGTTTTTTAAAGTTTTATTTTGGATTTTGGAGGCTTTGGGTTTATTCAGTTTTGGAGACTTTCTACTGGAGTTGAGGTTCTTCAAAAAATTGAAGCTTTTGGGAGGAAGTTGAAGCTGCATCTGGAATTCAGACCTGGCAACACTTTCAACTCTGTGATTTGAAATAATCCAGGTTCCATGATTTCTTCCCAATTTTAATGTTTGCTCAAAAAA
Organism: Sequoia sempervirens; assembly: GCA_007258455.2. Taxonomy (NCBI): domain Eukaryota; kingdom Viridiplantae; phylum Streptophyta; class Pinopsida; order Cupressales; family Cupressaceae; genus Sequoia; species Sequoia sempervirens. The sequence continues at coordinate 42,997 of VDFB02321487.1, read as the reverse complement.
TGATTATTGCAAGATTATACTGCCTGAACCAATTAAATATTTGTAAATTTTTTGTGTACTCTGTAGTCTACCCTTAGTTATTGAAGCCCAATTCTTTTGGAATACTATGGGGTTTTGTTGCTTGCTCTGTAATATTTCTCTCTCTCAGTGCAGTCCTCTGTTTCCACACTTTAAGTGTCTTCAAATTCTTCACTCTGTAATTTTTTTCTTGATATAAATTATGCGTAGTGATTTTCCCTCTATGTACCAAGCATTCGTTTTGGAGTCTATGTTGAATCTTCAGCTTTCCTTGCAATATGGTCAATCGATGTCTAAAGAAACATGTTTCCCTCGACCACTAAATTGATATGAGAGTATCAAGGTTTTTGTATAGCAATAAAAGAAACTCATATACGCTGCTCCATACCTCTTCAATTAGGGTCAATAGCATTCAGATGTATGTATTATTCCTTTATTAATTTTGAGAAGTTCCTTTTCCAATGATGCCTGGTTCGAAACCTTGGAGCCCATAGATGGTTAATGGTACTGTACAAATTCAATAATTTTGTGATGCGAATTGATGATGAATTAAAATCAATCATTGTATTAGCTTTTTTCGGCCTGTGTTAGATTGGAGTCTTCGATGTTCTCTCTCAGCCGCGGCCTAGGATAGAGGACTCATAATCCTTGTTTGTAGCTCCTTAGATAGATGATATCAGACTGAGGTTGTATTATTTTCACATGTCTTATTCTTCATAGTTAGTGCCATGCGATTCAGGGAGTTCGCTATTTCCTCTGATTGTGGTCACTGCCTCTCTTCTTGTTTGGCTGAATTAAGCACAGTAAGCTTGAGTTAGCTATTTGCATGTCATTTTGTGAGGAGGGGTCTATAATTAATGTTTTGTAGTGTCGAGCCATGCATTTAAATGCCATACTATTCTATCTTTATCTTCCTAAAACTTTTGTTGGTATTAAAATTAACATTTGAAACATAGTAAGTCAACGTCTGAAATCATATGAGAATCTGCATAGAGTTCGCCATAGCATATTGATATATTGCAAATCAGTTCACTTCTAAGTATATACCTGACTTATATTCCTTTATCCATCATTTGCATATGCTTGATTTACATTCTTTTTTTATCATTTGTTTACATATTGATACAATTGATTCATTCGATATTGGTAATACAAAACTCTAATTGCTGGAAACTACTATCACTCGGATACCAAGCCCTTTTACAATGCCCAACAGCAGCGAAAAAAAAGTGAAAACTATTGGTTTATATAAGCAAAACCTACTCCAATTAAATGATTTTCACTATTGCACAGTATGGCGCCATATTTATGCAAGTGCTAACCAATTTTCAGTTTGAAACTACCTCTTTAAGAGGCTCCAATTATTCATTTCCATGGTTCAAAACAGATTTCAAATCATTAAAATTTCAGTTTTAAAAGCTTTTAATACTCATCATTAGGCGCCACTATGTGACTAGTTTAAACAACAATTAAAAACTTTTAAAGCAAACTCCACGCCTCCCTCATTGCCACATTGAATTGTGGTTTGAAAGGCTTATAAAACTCGGCTTGAAATGGCTACTTTTATGTGCTCATAATGGTCGATAAGAATGCCTCAAGACTAGGCAATTAACCTCCTTTAACTACCTTAATCTATGGCTGGCACAAATATTTAACAAGTTTGACTTAGTCGCCCATATTGGAAAGGTCCACTCTTTCCAAATGTATTGAATTTTAATGATGTTCAAAGACTTGGAGTAATTCAATTACATCTAGTTGTCTACTAGTTTTTATTTGATTTAGTCTTTGATTACATTCGGTGTAAGTTCCATTTCAATTTGTAGACTATAGAGCTCCCTCATTATATCCCTTGTTTGATATGTAAATTGTAGTGTCGTTTAGCTTTTGTATATTTACATATGCTATATATATATTTAGATGCATACGTTAGAATAATCTTATTTCATGTTTACTTTTCATGACCGAAAATATAGAAAAATCTGTATTATTTATTTCAGTAGGAAAGTGTTTAATCTTTTATATATATATATATATATATATATATACTTAATATTGCTATTATTATACATGTTTTAATATGGGAAGCTACAGTGTGGAAAATATTACATCAATATATGTGTGTGTGTGAATCATTTAAGAGTATCTTTTGTTTATGATGAATATTTAGAATCTTGAAATGGTTGTTTTGTAAATCTTGTATGTACCCCATGAATTCATCATGGATTTGAGTGGTTGACATGAAGTTATATGAATGATTATAGAATTGGGGGTGTTTGGGGGTTGTGGTACATACGTTTAAGTATCTATGTAAGGGGATATTGTAAGTCTTCCAGAGGCTTGGAAATTTGTGTTATGGCTAAATGTATGTGTTGACCGTTGTATTTTGGTTGATGTGATACTTAGAGTGTTTTGTGGAGGGGGTTTAGCCATGCTTTTTCCACTTGCTTTATGGTTAATCTTGTGTGCGGGATGGTTCATGCCTCGCCTTGAGTATGTTCATATGGTTTTGTGATTCATGCATGTTGGCTTTGCCTTGTTGATTCAATTGTATTTTCTAGTTGTAGAAGGGGGAGTGGCTCTCAATGGGGGTCGGCGCACAAAGTGGCGTCTAGGACAACTTATATGGGAGTTTCCTAATAAAGTGATAACCTAATTAATAAACTAGGGGGTTGGGTAGAATTTCACTTTAGTTAAGATAATTGGATGCCTCGCCCATGCCTATAGCACTCATTCAGGCTAATGATAGGTTGATAAGGCTTGGTTGGCAAGACCAACCTCCTTGTCTTCACGAAAGGAAGTTGGTTCCGCATGTGTCACTATATGGGGCCAGCGTCTAATGTGAGACTGTTAGGACAAAAATAGATGGGGGTCAACGTCTAGTGAGAGACAATTAGGACAACCCATGTCAGGACCATGCAATGCCACTCTCCCCTACAACAACCTTGCATCCCCTTGACTTGTGTTCCCATTGACGTATGTGTGTGCCTCTGGAAGCCGTGTCACTACTGTGTGATGTTACATTGCACTTTGCATGTTGGATTCCTTTCATCCTTTTTATGTCAGTTGGATGTCACCTTGTTGTCATTGTGGTGGTGGGACCCTTTGCTATCTCCTAGCACGAGGGGGCATACCTTAGGGTTCCACATGGTCGGGTGGAATGTGCCTTGTACTCCATTGGGTTGTTTTTCCTTGTTCATGATCATGGTGATTACTTCTGGATTTGAAGACTACTGCACTTTTACCAGTTCATGTGGATTATTATTCATGTACTTGTATTGAACTATAAATATATTGTATCATGTATCATACTTTTGATGTACTCTCCTCGCATGTGTATGAGGAGACACTGTTGTTTGGATGTATCAATGTAATGATGTGAATAGATGTTGAACTCCCTTATGTAATGGACAATGTAAAAGATGTTATTGTATATGTTAGTTAAATGGATTGACTCTAAATGATCTCTTTTGAATACATGTTATGATTGTGTCATATTGATTGTTCAAATTAATGAGATGTATAGATGTAATTTTATATTATTGATGGAATCGGTTTAATGTAATGATTTTTCATTCTTGCTAGTTTAGTTAATGGGAATCTAGTAGCGTAGTCATGTACCTTAGAGGACTTAGGTTAGAATTTAAGTTAGCGTTTCTTTTGCAATTGTGTCTATACTACACTTTAAAAAAAAAATTATGTTTTTAGGTGCTTAGTGTGTTGTCCTCCAGGGTTTTGTGGTGGGGCGTTACAATAGGAGGCTACATGAATGACCAAAACATAGTTTCAAATAGAGAGTTTAGGTTTGTGGTGCATTTCTATCATACCCTATGGAGTAAGTTAGGAATGAAATTGAATTTTGGTTTGAATAATCATCCACAAACATATGAGAACATAAAGAAACACAAGCTTAGGAAATTTATTGAGATTTTTCATTGAAAAAAGGCCCAAACTATGGGTCTTGCTCTTGGCCTAAGATGAATATGCCTACAATAACTTAGTGAGAAAAGAAAAAGGAATAACACCATTATAGGGGGTGTATGGGCACACTCCTAGGCTTATTTTTTAATTGAATGATGTGGTTGGGACAGGCACCAAGAGTGTGGAATTAAAGGATTTGGTAGAACACATGTTAGATGTTCACAAGTAGGTGTGAGTGTATTTTGATGAAGATCAACTGGAAATACAAGGAATATGTAGACCAAGGAAGAAGGGAAATGGAATTTCAGGAAGGTGACTTAGTTTTAGCTCACCTAAGAAGAAAGAGGTTTCCAGAGGGGTTGTATAATAACATCATAGCATTAATTTCCCAATCTTACATCTTGACAACAAGGAGAAATGTTCCTCCACGACATAAAATATCAAATAATGGTTAACAAACTATAATATACTGTTCAAAATATTTAACCAAAAAATTACAAATTTTACACAGGAATTTTGTCAAACAATTTGCATTCTTGTTGTTCTGGATTTGTTTCCGCCTTGTTTTAAAAGGATATTGTAAAATAACATCATAGCATTAATTTCCAATCTTACATCTTGACAACAACTTCATTAATATCGAATTGTTTCATATTATAAACTAAAATGTATTCAGAAAATTACATACAACAGTAGTGACATCAAATAAATCTCAATATTCAAAACTAAATTGCTGGCTTAGAGATACAATCAGCATTCTTCAATATTTCTTTCATCTCAAAATAGCTGTTGGTAGTCATAAATAGTGGTATGGTAGCGCTAGAATGTATGACAACCTTATAATATGTAGCAACTCCTTCCCATATTTTGCCTAGTTTTGTTGACCTCCCTTTAAGCTGTGTTGACTCTAAAATAGGTTACCTTGCATAATAAGGTTCATAAAGCTTTCACAAATATTATTGTTGCCTTCATTGTAAACTATGATGTGGTACGGCTCTTTTGAGGCATTTACAGCTGGGTCAATTTATTTTCTCCACAGCACACACAATACATTAAAATCTGATTCTCTTTTCACCCATACATAATGCACATTCAAATTCATCAGCATTAAAATCTGATTTTCTTTTCACCCATACATAATACACATTCAAATTCATCATTTGCTGATGAATCTTGATAAATTCCATAAATTTGATTAGGAAGAAATTTTTTATTTGGAAGTCAAATACCTATAAGATTTTCGTCTTAAGATTTGAAGTGGAACTCATAGTTCAAATTTATAAATGAAAAATAAATAAATAACTAAAATATTTCTCTTTTTTCAATTCTTTAATATTCCCTTTAAAAAAGATTGTAATTTAAATTCACATTTATTAAAATAATATTTTTGGTTCACAGAAAATAAGTTTATTTTATTTATACTTTTGACATAAATCACTTTATAAAAATTAATTAAATACAAATCACCCGTAACTTAAGATAAACTAGAAAAAGGGATATTACATAAACATAAGAAATAATAACTGGCATCTATCAAACCTACATATGTTGGCATGGGTCAATATCATTATTCTATTGTTTGTTCCCCACGCCCACCCCACTCGAACCGAGAGCTAGTTGTTTCTCCCAAAATGTATTGAAGCACCACGTTTGATTGGATCATCTACAGATTAATGCCATGTACTTCAAATTTCATATGAAAGGTCTTAATAGATTTTTTGTTTTTGAATAAAATTGTTTCATACATTACTTGCACATAAGAAGAACAACACCATGTACTTCAAATTTCATATAAAAGGTCTTAACTCCATATTTCTGTTTTTGGGCAAAATTGTTTCATACATTACTTGCATATAAGAAGAACAACGCCATGTACTTCAAATTTCATATAAAAGGTCTTAACTCCATATTTCTGTTTTTGGGCGAAATTGTTTCATACATTACTTGCATGTAAGAAGAACAATGCCATGTACTTCAAATTTCATATAAAAGGTCTTAGTTCCAAATTTTTGTTTGGGCGGAATTGTTTCATACATTACTTGCACATAAGAAGAACAATGCCATGTACTTCAGATTTCATATAAAAGGTCTTAATTCCAAATTTTTGTTTTTGGGCGAAATTGTACGTAATAGCACATAAAATTCACATTCGCAAAGTGTGAGACATTCTCTCATATTTTTATAATATCTATGTTCAATCTTGTTTTTTATTTTTCTTTAGATATTCAATGTGGACTTCAACTATTATCTAAATACATCAATGTTACATCTGAATCTTATTGTTCATCTTTTTTAACCATAGGCAAGTAAACAAATGTATGCAAGATACCCCCTTTAAAAGGGGTCCAAATCTATATTAATCACAAATTAATAGTTAATAGATGGCAAAACTTTTCAGAGGTTCATGTTATAATTGGAAATGGTACTAAAATCTTTTTTAAATTTTTATTAACAAAAAAAAACTATCAATATTGACAATATAGATACAAAATGATCAAATATACAATCAAGAATCATTTAACAAAATTGACAATATATATTGTAACACATCCTACATAAAATTGTGCTTGTTGCTTGCATCCAAATGATCCTCTCAAATGCATTTTTTATAGTCATATTTGACTCACTAAACAAATTATTTCAACTTCATTGGATTTATCTCCATAGCAAACATGTAAATGGACAAGAACATTAGTAGAGACTCCCAAATGATCCTTAAATACATATTTTATTTTCATTCTTGACTCATTTAACAAATTATTAAAACTTCATTGAATCTATCTTTATATCAAGAATCATTTAACAAAATTGACAGTTTTAACTACCACACTTCTTGCATCATCCACACATAAAATTGTGCTTGTTGCTTGGATCAAAATGATCCTCACAAATGCTTGTTTTATATTCATAGTTGACTTCTTAAACAAAATATTACATCTTCATAGCAAACGTGTACATGGACATGAAACATTAGGATAGAGACTTCTAAATGAACCTTAAATGCATATTTTATTCTCATTCTTGGGTCTAACAAATTATTACATCTTCATTGGATCGATCTTCATACCAAACCTGCATTTATATAAAAACCTTAGATCTATCTTCACAACAAGCCCATTTGTAGCTGTGGTATATTAGGAAAGATAAGTCTAGCAACTAGAATTGAACATATTTGCTTTCAGTATTTTACCATGTTCCTTGCATGTTATATGGAGATCTACAAAAATGCACGTGAATTCTCAGTGAGCATCTTCCAACACATGTAAAGCCATACAGCACCATTCACTTCAAATCTGTAGTTTGAATTGATTGATTATTTAAGGTCATCCAAAGCCTTCTTCAACAAGGGTTAAGTGTTGGCGTACATGAGTGTTGGTGTACATGTGTTGGAACGTTGATCACTTACAACTTCTTGCTAAGTTCAATAATATGCACGTGAATTTTCATTGATTGTGTTCCAACACATGTACAATTGTGCAACATCATTCACTTTAAATTGATAAATTTTGTAAGGTCATCCAAGGTCTTTCCTCTATAAGGCAACTCTTGATGTTCATCACATTAATGAAATTTAAAAGTTCTAAGTGTTAAACATATCGTTGAACTATCAAAAAGAATAGAAAACTAAACCCACTATTTGAAAGCCAAACCAAACCTCTAGTGCTTTCCAGAGATGTGTCCCTTGTATTTTTACCCTTGTTCTTTACAGGGGACATTTCAAGGACGTGAAGACATCTAGGAAATGTCCCCCATCTCCTTTTTTTGTCAAAACTTAGAAAACATCTCTAAGACAAAAAAAATTGAGAGTACGTTAGGGGACAACAAGATGGCTAAGGGATGTCCATGTCCCCCATCTATCTCATCATCCCCTAACATACCCAGAGACATTATATTTATTTAACAAAATACTTACAACCTTTCAAATGCTTGATTGGTTTATGACATGCCCATCTAAGACTTACAAAAAAATATAAAAATGGTATGTGCCATTAAGATTTATGTGGTTTTGAAAATGTTAATTTAGGCTTGGTAGCGAAAACTCCGCCCCTCAACCCCGCCTTGTATCACAATATGGAACATGTCAAGGGTGCTGCCCCTGGACCCTATAAGGAGCAAGGGCCCCTGTTAGGAGCATTGCCCTCAGATCCTCGCAAGGGGCACAATGCCTCCAAATCTTCATGAGGGGCACTGCCCCTCAACCCCATTAGGGCGCTGCCCTCAAACCCTCACAAAGGGTGTTGCCCCTCGACCCAATTGGGGGTGTTTCCGCAAACCTCCATCAAACTATAACTAAGTAATAAACCAATGATGAATCATGATCACAAAATTTATAAAATACATATCGCCTGTTGCAAATCTCTACATCTTCACAATCAAAGCCACAATCAAATATTATCTTGTTTAATACATTGGACAACTAGTTTAGTATACAAGGATTGTCATAGACAAAGTTGGCATGCCATAGTCATTACACTGCTAAATACAAGTTACATCATAGTTAGTATGAAATGACATTTTCGTAATGCAAAAATTATTTGCATAAATTGTTCAAAACTATCCCATCTAAGGTCAAACTAGAATATAAACAGTAATCTTTTTACTTAACCATTCCTCTTTGTTAATGAGTTTGACAACGGAACACTTAGGAAAACTTTAGTAATAAATTCCCCACTTGAATATACATACAAGTTAGGCATGTCTTTGTTATCTCATGCTCACATGTATATATAAAGAACATCATAATTCTTATTTTATTACCCATGCACATAAAAGTTCTATAATGTCTATGATGAATATTTTCTCAATATTATCATATGAATATTTAAAATTTCCTTATATTTTTAAAATTTTCATTAATTTTTAATAGCAATCCCTTGATATTGTATAAAAATTAAAAACATCTATAATTAGAATGCATGGCATTAATTATGGCATTAATTATAGTATTAGAAGTTCAGACACTGCTTTGTGTAAAATTGTGATCCCAACATTTTGTACATTCAAAGATTGCAGCTGTCCAACAGCCATCACAAAAAAATTGTTGCACTCTTGCCTTTACGATGTAATAATAGAAGACTAATAAACATTACACATTTGCTTTATATGGGGAAAAAGCAAAACCCACACCTCAGAAAGCACTGTCCTAAAACCCCCCTCAGCCTAACAGGCGCTACCAGCAAAATACATGTTTTTATCAACATACACATTAACACTATCTAGATACTCAGTACACTAAACTATACTACACTACCGAGCCACTTGCACTAGTGTGCCACTTTCATGAGAACTGACACCAAATAATGGAGAAATAAAATCATATATATAATTAAGCTATTTACAAGTAAAAAAAGTTGTCACTAAAATCAAAAAATAAAACAGGGCTATTCATTAATTTTTTTAAAAATGATTTTATGTTTACACTATTGCAAGCTAATGATTAAATCACTAAGCTGTCTAAAGCTGTTTGAAAATGATATGGCTACTAATTATCTATTTTTCTAATGTGGATTGTAAAGTCCAATAGAATATACAATGCACACACAAATCATAACACAAGTGATTTGTGTTGATTATTAAATGGCGTAAGATAACAATATCAAACCATCAAGGATTGATTGTTATACAAATGTCACATAGAAGTTTTATAAATGATGATGGTGATGAAGATGCATTGCATTTATAAATTCTTTAAAGGGATTACCATCTATTGTGAATAGGTCATAAGCACCACACCTATAAATGAAGGTGACAATGTAAGGACTTAAGTAGTTAGGGTTGAATTTCCCTTTTGTACTTGGGGTGTGTTTGCATTTTGTTGATTCTCATAGAGAACCAAATCACCTATTTTGAAAGAATGGTAGATAACGTTTTTATTATATTAGCAAGATAAAGATTTTTGATAAGCTTGATGGTGTTCAAGAGCATTTAATTGATGTTCATCAAGAAACTCAAGTTGATGCAGATGTTTATGATAATTATCATCATCAATAAGACCTTTAAGGGAAACTTTCAAAGATGGAATTTCCAACTCCAAAGGCATGATGGCATCAATGCACTGTACACAAGGTTGTACAAAGTAGTAATTTATGATCGTACAAACATGCGTGCAATTGGCCCAAAATGCATATATCAACTGAGTATTCCAATCTTTACTATGTTTGTTAACAGATTGTAAAGAATTTGTTCTATTATTTTATTAGAAGTCTAAACTTCATCGTTAGACTAAATATAGTAAAATGTGGAAAAATGTGGAATTTATCGAAGATTTGCCTCACTTTCTTATTCTTAAATGATGCACCATTGTTTGAAACAAAGGTGGAAGGAAATCCAAAATGAGAAATTATATTCTCTAAGAGAAATTTACATATTGCTTCAACGATAATGCAACGAAGCAAAATAGCTTGCACCTACTTCATAAAGTAATATGTAGTTGTGATAATGAATATATTTCCTTTAGATGAAGGTGGAGAAATTTTTCCAATGATAGCCAAACCCAATACAAAAAATGGCCATAGAGAAGCTTGAGCATGAAGTTTTTGTGCAGGAGCTCAAATTAGATTTCTATGTTGTTTACATTGAGGATATTTCTTTACAAAAAGCAAAGGAATCTTGTTTCATTATTTTGCAATAATATCTCATACACAATAATTTTTGAACTAAGGATCTACCACCAAAATTCCCACCTCTAGAGCCTAAATGAGCTTCTTAGAGGGCAAGGGGTATTTCTAACTTAGTTAAACGACAAAGTAAAATACCATAATAGGATCTTCGATAAAGAATATTAGAGAGTATACTATAATGTGCTACAATATTTTGAATGCGAATGTGAGTGCTTTTAGAAGTATTGTTAGGAAAATTTCCATCATTTAAGTAAATGTAAATGTGAGAGTACTATTCTCTATAGTCTATATTGGCACAATGTAGACTACTAAGGTTTGAACTATTGATCAGGATAGCAAGCAAAGAGAGCAAGTGGATCAAAAAGTGATACTTATTTACTATATTGTCAAAGGGCACAAGGGAAGATGCACGTGCCATTACATTTGCATGACAATTATCTTTATACATAATAGTGTCAAATAATAATTGATGCAAAAAAATTGAGAAGGGTCAAGTTAAATCAATGTACTTAGATAACTTATCCTGCTTAGCTTGGTAGAACCTTGTGATTTGGTTTATTATTAATTGAGAATTGTCATAGATTTGGATATGTTTTATGTTTAATGATAATGCAGCATATAAGACAACAATGAGGGCTTTGTACTCAACAATATTATTTGTACATGGAAACATTAAACAAAAGGATAGGGGAACTAGCTTACCAAAGGGTGGAAGTATAATTACTCCTACCCCTGAACTAATTTGACACCTTGATCCATCGAAATATATTTTCCATGTAGAATCATTTGTATAGAAAGAATGTGTTCATCAAGAAAAATGTCTTGATTAAGAAAATAATATGGTGAAGGTGTGTCAACTAACTAGTCAGCCACAAATTGTCCTTTTATTTCTTCTTTGACAAATAAATTTAAGTTCAAACTTGGATAGTAGCATCACCCATTTAGCCATTTTCCTTGAAATATCAATTTTGGAAAATAAATGTTTAAGAGGATAGAACTTGACAATGACACGAGTTTTTGCATGGAGAGGATAATGGTGTAGCTTATGTCGTAAAAACAAGAGTGAGACATTGTTTCTCTAATATAGAATATCGACTTTCATAATCAAGTAAGATATGGCTAATGTAATATACTACTCTTCCCTTACCATCATCATCATGTTAAGCCAATAGAATTGCTAAAGCATGAGATGATACAAAAGTATAGAGCAAGAAGTGTCGCCCTTGTACAACTAGCATCAAAATGGAAGGATTAACCAAATAGCTCTTGATTGAATCAAAAGTATTTTGACAATTCTCATCCCATTGAAAGCATACATTCTCTTTTAAAGACATATGAAAGGGAGGGTATGATCAACCAATTTAGAAATAAAATTTTGTATTGTTTGAATATTATCCTACAGACTTCGAAGTTGAGAAATGTTTTTAGGTGGAGAAATGTTTATGGTTGTATCTATCTTTGAGTATTGACTTCAATTCCACGATGAGAGATGATAAATCTTAAAAAAAATCCACTATCTACGTCAAAAACACACTTCAAAGGATTTAGTCTCATAGAGTTTGAGTTATTCAAAGATAAGTGAGATTATTAATGTGATCTTGGTGAGTTATAGATTTAACCAAGATATCATCAACATAATCTTCTAAGATTTGAAAGATAAATTCATAGAAAATGTCATTGCTCATTAGTAAGTTGTGTTAGCATTCTTTAACCCAAACTGCATGACTACATAGCAAAACATACCCCAAGGGGTAGTGAAGGTTGTCTTAAATTGGTTTTCTAGATTAATAAAGATTGTATTATATCTTGAGAAGTCATCCATAAAATATAGTAATGAATGGCATGTTGTTGAGTCTACAATCGTATCTATATTAAAAAGTGAAAAATTGTCTTTAAGAGAAGATTTGTTTAAATCGTGAAAGTCGATGCATACATGAATACAGCCATCAAGTTTTGTGATAGTGAGTATATTTGATATCCAAGGTGAATAGTCAATAAGATGGATAAAACTAGCTTCTAAAAGCTTCTCTATCTTAGTCTTGACCATTAGGGCAACCATAAGATGCATCTTTCTAATTTTTTGTTTGATTGGCTTAGAATTGGGACATAGCACAATGTTATGGACAACAATAGATGTATTTGTACTAGGCATATCCTCATATGACCAAGCAAATATATCTGCATAGGAATGTAAAATATTGAAATGTGATTTTCATTCTTCAAAAGAAAGACATTTTCCTATCTCAATTGTTTTTTTAGAAGGATTCATAGGGACATCAATAGTATCTCCAATAAGAAGTGTACTATGGTTCAAAGGATCATGAATATTAAAATCTTTATTAGTATTAGAAACCAATTTTTTTCATTTGAAGTCATGATGGATTCACCAAAATATGCTTAACAATTCAAGCAATATGAATATCTATAATCATGATGATAAGAAGGTAAATTTGAATATACCCCAAGAAAGTCTATTAGAGCTTCATCACAAGAGAAGGCATCTAGAGGCTGTATAGCGAAATCTACACTATCTATTGGATAGATAAGAGGAAGTGATTGAGAATCTAAAGAGATCATGTTCACATTTAACCAAATTTTTAATTTAGCTACAGAAGAGTGGTATTTGAGGCCTGCATTAGAGTTGAGGGTTTAGCTCTAACAATATCTTGATACCCTACTCCTTATGACCACAACCATTACCTTTATATCTTGTTTTAGAAAGTACAAAATCCTAAACCATAATATGATTGCAGCTCCTCAAAAGGAGGATCACCATCAATGGCATAGTCAATATGAGAGGTATAATCACAACTTTTATTTTTATCATCCATTGAAGTAGATGGGATTTCATCTTGTTATAGGAGATATTAAAGATATTTGTGGAATGTCAAAGTGATTTGGGTTGACTTTATATTCTCCAACAAATGGTGTAGTAAAGTCCAATGAAGCCCAATCATCATTGGGACATGCATTGGAAACTAGTGAAGAAGGATTGGTACAACCATCATTAGAAGTGGGAGTTAATTGAAGTGAACAAATTTTGGAATTAATGAAGGAATTAATTTTTTTTAAGTAGGATTATTTGAGGATCAACCGGCTTCAACCTACTGACATGGAAAAGGGCTTCAAAGTCATCCTTTATTGTAAATTGTTTATTATTATGAATGAACTTAATAGACTGATGCAAGGTAGATGGGACAACACCCATAGCGTGAATCCACTATCTACCACAAAGAAAATTGTATGGTAAAGTAGTTGACATGACATATACCAAGGTAAGTAAGGTAATAGGTACCAAGATCACAAGTAAAATATTATTGTACCTAGAGCTTGTCAACCAACGTTATGAGACTGATGAATAGATAAAGATGTAGGAGCACGAGAGCTAGTATCTATATGAAGACGAGTTGATGCTCAACACTAAAAACATTAGGTCCTGAACCAAGATCAATGACAGTGTGTCTAATACCTCTAGTACTCACGGTGACAATTATCATTAATGGATCAGATTGGCTTTGCACTTCAAGATGAGGGAGTTCATTATTCTGTTAAATGTTCCCCACGTCCACCCCGCCTGAACTGAAAGTTCGCTATTTCTCCCAAAATATATTGTAGCATCATGTTTTAATTGCAAATTTCTATTGATCTATGAAATTGTTTCACAAATTACTATAAGAGCTACACAAAAAAATCTCTGCTACTTTTATAATATTTAAGTTCAATAATTGTCTCACCAACCTGAAATGTTCTTGGTTTTACTATGTGATTGTAACTTCTAGACATCCTCTATTGATAGGCTTCCAGGTGATCAACTACATGCTGACAACGCTCATCCAACAATTCCAACTCTTGTAGCCTAGACACTCAATAATCTTCATCTGAAATGATCCCCTTTAGTGACACACAGAGTGATTGTAGCTCAACCTCAATAGGTAAAATGCCCTCTAATCCATAGACTAAATCATAGGGTGTAGCTCCTATCTAGCTACGAATACTGATTCGATAGGCCCATAGAGCAAGGTTCAGTTGAATCTTCCAATCACATCCAGCATCGTTGAAAGCTTTCTTTAAGATTTTCAAAATGGTTTTGTTTGAGGCCTCTGCCTGGCCATTTCCCTGAGGGTGGTATGGTGTAGAAAATTGATGTTGGATATGAAACCACTCACAAAGTTCTTGGACATCCTGATTCTTGAAAGGTCTACCATTGTCAATGATAATGGACTGAGGAATGCCATACCGACAGATGATGTAATTCAGGATGAAGGATGCTATTTGTTTTCCTATGATTGTGGTTAGGGGAACAACTTCAATCCACTTTGTAAAGTATTATGTGGTTGTGATGATGAATTTGTGTCCATTGGATGAAGGTGGATGGATCTTACCTACAAGGTCCAATCCCCATTGACAGAAAGGCCATGTGGATGAGAACGGTTGCAGTTCTTGTGCTAGTGAATGTATCATATTTCCATGGATTTGACATTTTTGGCACTTTTTGACAAATTGGAATGACTCCTCCATATTCGACCAGTAATACCCCAAACATAGGAGTTTTTTAGCGAGAGTTAGTCCACTTGAATGAGTTCCACATATACCTTCATGAACCTCGTGTAAAGTGGTTTCAGCTTCGTTGTGTTCTAAACATAGAAGGAGAGTACCATCAAGACCTCGTTGATAAAGTACATTGGCTATCAAGGTATGTCAAGCTACTTGTCGAATAAAGTTACGTTTTTGGTTTTGGGATAGATCTGGTGGTAGAGTGTTGTCTCTTAGATAGGTGTATATTTTCCTATATATAGAAGCATCAGCCTCGACTAGATGGTATATGACTCAGGATTCAGGGTTATCATAGGCGAGGTTAAAAAGTTGTTCCACCACAAACTCATAACGGGCTCATTTTTCAGGTATATGTAGGAGAGAGGCAATGGTTGCCATAGCATCAGTAGCTTTCTTATCCCCTCCTAGAATCTGCTCAAATTTTATCTCCATAAAGTACTTCTTGAAATCATCAACCATTCTTTTATATGGCATCAATTTATCATCTTTTTTCTAGTAGTCATCATTCACCTGATTTATGATCAATTGAGAATCTCCATAGACATGTAACTCTGTGATTTTCCACTTGACAACTATCTTGATGCCAATGATCAATGCTTCATACTCAATTATGTTGTTAGTACAAGGAAACATTAACCTGTAGAACTTTGGAATGACGTGTCCTTGTGGTGTGACAAATAGGATTCCTAAGCCTAATCCATGTTGCATGTAAGATCCATCAAAATATAACATCCACTGTTGTGTTGACACTATAAGGACATCAACATCTGGAAACTCAATGTTCATGGGATGATCATCTTGTAATGGTGCTTCAGCTAGTTGATCCGCTATGGCTTGACCCTTAATTGCTTTTATGTCCACATACTGGATATCAAACTCGCTCAATATCATTACCCACTTGGCTAGTCTTCCTGTCAAGGAAGCTTTGTTGAGTAGATACTTCAATGGATCAATTTTAGCTATGAGTTTGATGTTCTGGGTTAACATGTAGTGTCTTAGTTGTTCAATAGCAAATACTACCGCCAGACAAGCTTTTTTAATAAAGGTGTAGTTGATCTCAAAGCCATTCAAGGTTATGTTGATGTAATAAATAGCCCTTTCTTTTCTCATGGAATCTCCCTATGCTAGTAGAGCGCCCAAAGATACCTCTGTTATTGCTATGTAGAGTAATAATGGCTTTCCTTCAGTTGGAGGTACCAATATGGGTGGTGACATCAGATACTGCTTTAGTTGGTTAAAATTTTCTTCACATTTGAAAGAAACATTCTTATGGAGCAAGTGATTGAAAGGATGAGTTTTATCTACAAATTGTGCAATGAATCTCCTAATAGATTAGAATCATCCCTGCAAAGATCTGAGTTGACTGATATTTTTAGGAGGCATCTCCATGATGGCTTTGACTTTTGCAGGATCCACCTCAATGTCTTTAGTTGATACAATATACCCCAAAAGTTTAGCTGATGTCATGCCAATTACACATTTCTTGGGGTTTAATCTCACATTGAATTTCTCCAACTGAGTGAATATTTTGTCTAGAATTTCCAAATGTCCCTCTCTAGTGAATGATTTTTCCAGTAATTCATCTACATAGTCTTCCATAAAGGTGTGCATCATGTCATGGAAGATAGTGGTCATCGCACGTTGATAAGTAGCCCCAGCATTCTTCAATATGAAAGGAATGACGTTCCAACAGAAATTACCCTATGGACATGTGAAAGCAATATTTTCTTCATCCTCAGGTGTTATTTTTATCTGGTTGTAACCTGAAAATCCATCCATAAGTGATAGCATTGCATGATTCACTGTCAAATCCATGATGATTCCAATGTTAGGCAAAGGAAAATCATCTTTCGAACAAGCCCTGTTAAGGTCTTTGAAATCTGTACATATCCTGATACTGTGTTCAGGTTTTGAAACTGGTACAATGTTGGAGATCCATTCAGCATAATCAATAGGATGGATAAATCCTGCATCCAGTAGCTTCTTCAATTTAGCTTTTACCAATAGGGCGATGTGCGGATGCATTTTTCTTAATTTTTGTTTCATTGGCTTCACTCCAAGCGATAGAGATAAATGGTGCATGATAAGATCTAGATCTATACCTGGCATATCAGAGTAGGACCAAGCAAAGTTGACTTGTCTCTCTTCAAATAATTTAGTGAATCTTGGTTTTTCTTCATCTGTCATGGATGCTGCTAGATGTAGAGTTTTGACTGTTTTAGTTGTGCCAATGTTGATGGATCATGTCGGCTCAACTAGTACTGAAGATCTCTCATGATAGTGCTCAGGAAGAGTGTCAAATCTTCCATCTCTCGATGCCTCAGAGAGGTTTTCACCTTCAGATGCACTCTTTATTTTTACTTTTTCTTGATCTAATACAGCCATTAAATGGTTTTCACCATTAGATCTAGTTTTAATAATCATTTTACGGCTAGAAAATTTGGCACTCCCCTTGTTAGAAGCCTTGTTATGAGATTCGCTGGTGGAACATGTTTCGGGATTGTCAGAGCAAAGGAAGTTCACAATGGTGTCATCATTTGGAAAGATAGGTATGTCAAGCAGCTCGTTTTGGTCCCAATCAATAAGTTCAGGGTGTACCAATGGTAAAGAATTTTTAGATTGGCTAAGGTCAAAAGTTGTGAGTGTCATGATGGCAATGTCATCAAAGTGTTCGATAGCAATATCAAGGTCTATGATGTTACTCTCTTCTGAAGGATCTATCTCGCTCAAACTCTGATCATCCTCACTTGAGTCATCGATATGTTGTGATCCAAATTCAAGTGGTCTAGAACTCGAGCTTTGTCCCTCCATACGTGTTGGTGCATACCTTTGTATCACATCAATTTCTTTGTCAAGATTCTTTAGAGAGCGAGTCTCATTCATACTCATTGGAATTTGTTTCAAAACTATCTCGCAATTGGAGGATTCATTCAAAAATATGTTGTCTGGTTTCTTCTTTTGACTCTTCACTGTATCCTAGCCTTGTTTTGTCCTTTGAATTCATTGTGATGAGTTGAATTGGTTCAATGATACCCTCTTTTCTTTTCCCGACAGGACCCTTTCCATCATATCCCATCTTCTCTAGGATTATGAAACCTTTACCATATGGCTCTGTTAAAACATTAAAATTTGATGCTTGTGATGCTTCTTCATCCTTGTATAACCAGTTTAAAACATCCTTGTCTTTTGATTCTTCCACTAAAGTGTCTACTTTCACAAATTTACCATCAAAAAGTGTGGTTGGTTGTGAGGATTTTTGTCTTGATGTAGATGGCTTCCCATATGACTTAGGAGAAGATAACAACTTTGATAAACACAATGATTGCTCAAATGAATATTCCCCCATGCCTTTGTCTTTTACCTAGATCTTTTCAACCTGTTTTGATAAGGAATTGAGTTGTCTTTCATGATTTGATGGAGTAGAATCACTAATACCTTTGTCTTTTGACTGAACCTTTTCCTCAATCTAGTTTGACAAAGAATTTGATTGACTTTCATTGCTTGAGGGAGTAGAATCACTGATACCCTTATCCTTTGATTGATCCTTTTTCTCAACCCACTTTGACAAGGAATTTCATTGTCTTTCATTGTTGGATGAACTAGGAGTTGTAGCTTCTTTGTTATGTGCCACAAAAGTATCTTGGGTTGTTTTGAGCGTGTTGCAATATTGGGGGTTATTGGAATCAGCTAAAATGGTGATTTCTTGCCCATTAAAAAGAAATTTCAAACATTGATGATACGTTGATGGCCCTGCTTGCATCTCATGAATCCAAGGACGTCCCAAGAGTATGTTGTATGTCAACTCTTTATCCAACACTTGACAGACTATGTCTTTTACAACCGGTCCCACTTGAATTGGTAGCACAATTAGTCCTTGGGAAGATCTCTCTTCATCATTATAGGCTTTTATAGTGATTTTTCTTCTAGCATCAATGGCATTTTCAGAATATCCAAGTGCACGGATAAGTTTTAAAGTACAGATATTTAGGCAAGCTCTACCATCTATTAGAACACGTTTGACTCGGTGCTTGTGAATTAAAACCTCAATGTGTAGGGCAGTGTTATGTGGATGGGTAAGTGATACATCATCATTTTCAAAAAATTATAAGCAATGAGGTGCGGTCAAGTGTCCCACCATAGATTGGAATTGGAAAAATTCAAGATTGTTTGGTACTGTGGTGGCTACAAGAGCTTGTTCTAGAATTTATTTGTGCGCTGGTGAAATTTTGAGGAGTTCCAATATTGATATTTGAGCTGGGATTTTCTGCAATTGATCAACTATGTTGTATTGAGTTGTAGGGGCAGCAGCAGTTGCTTTAGATGTAGAGGAGGAAGCTCTTTTCAATATTACTTTTGCTTGCCCCCTTGTGGTTGCATTGACTGGTTGGTCATCTTGTTTCTCTCTTATTTTAATGACATTGATCTGATTATCATTTGCAGCAACATGTGTGATCAGATTAATTGGTACAATGTCATTAATTTGGTGTGATTTGGTGTTGTTGTCATGAAGATGAGTTTCATCTGTGACAATGCTTTGTTCATGCTCAATTATGATGTCATTAATTGAATTCTCAGCTGCAATAATGTCTTTTTGGACCTTACATTTGATGTCCTTAGTTTGATGCTCAACTACCTCAACATAATGAATGGTAGAATCATAAACATAGTTCACATTTTTCCCTTTGGTGTTTGATGAAGAGGACTCACCCTTTTTCGTAATTTGGTAAAGGATTCTTGAATGCTCCATGATCAACATTTGTTTGGGATCCTTCCACAAATATTTTCTTGTTATCAATCAAATCTTGTATCAAATGTTTCAGCTGCATGCAATCATTTGTCTTGTGTCCTTTGTTTTTGTGAAAGTCACAATAATGTGCATCATTCCACCACGAAGGTTTAACTATTGGTTCCCAATCTCTTGCTTCTAGTAATGTTATAACCTTAGCTGCAAGAAGTTCCTTTAATGTTGATTCCAATGACTATCCCAAAGGTGTGAATCTTCTTCGATTTGATGATGTTCAATATGGTGGTGGTCTAGATTCAGCATTGCTTGGATTGGTATTTTGATTGGTGTTTTGGTTGTTGGTTGAATTGTTGTTTTGATTGGTCTTGGTGGTAGTTGTTGTCAAGTTAAATACCGGTTTTTCATTTTGTATTTCAGATGAAGTATCATTGTTACCAGCATTCTTTTTTTTTCCAAAACTTTGGTTTATCATTGTTGAAATTTTTAGAGGATCTTGTTGAGTTGTTTTCATTGTAAATTTTTATGACTCCTCTCTTGACCAAAGCTTCTTCAATTTTGATTATGTTTTCAATCAATTTCTCAAAGGTAGGTGGACATTGTAATTCAATTCTATAGCTCATCTCATCAATTAGATTGTCAATGAAGATTTCCATCATTTTGTTTTCAGGTATGGGACAAGAATATCTTACAAACAACCTTCTCCGTCTTTGCAAAAATATGAGGAATGATTCACCCTTTTTTTGTTTTGTATTGCAAAGGTCTTTCATTGTTATCTCGTGTTGGATGTTGTAGGAGATTGGGTGATAAATTTATTAACCAACTCTTCAAAGGTTTTAATTGGTGGTGCAAGTTTGGAGAACCATTCTAGACATTGTCCCCCTAGGCTGCATGGAAACAATCTCATCAAGTAAGTTTCTTCGTGTGCAAATTCAAGGCTCATAGTTCAAAATTCCCTTACATGATCTATAGGATTTTTTTTACCATTGTATTTATCATACTTTAGAAATTCACAATGTTTGGGAAAAGGAATCATGTTGATAGTTTGATCAAAAGGATATGGGAAAATGTCATGTATCAACTATCTTTTTGAGGTTCCCCTTTGCATATCTTGAATCTATTGTTGGAGGTTTTTCATTTGATGAGTTAAGGCAGCCACTGGATCTGTGTTTGATGGATAATTTTTAGTATTTTTAGGGGGTGCTTTCAATTGATTAACATCAAAGTCATGTGGAAGTTTGATACCTTGATTAGCCAGCATTAAGAATTATTTTTTCCCATTTCTTTCAAAAATATTTTCTAGGAACTTATGGAAATTTGGATCTTGTTGATCATGTTGGATGTCTTCCTCAGTTATTTCCTCACCTTCAAATTGGTGGATTTTATGGAAAGGATTTTCTTCAGCCTCATCCATGGTGTTTTGAGTTTCAAGTTCTTTTTCCTTGAGTTTCTATTTTTGTGATCTTGTTTGGACAGGCATACAAGTGTTATAATTTGACTAAACTTTTGATCTTTGTTTGAAGGAGTGCCAAGGATAAAAACTAAGTCAAATATAATGACAAATCCTATTGATGAGACTAAGTTTCAGTCTGATTATAAAACTTAGTTTCGTGATGATGGATGACAGATCCTGATGAAGAAACTTAGCTTAACAATCAGAGGTATGTTTTGATGTTTAGGAACTTTAAGGTGTTAGATTTTAGTTTAGTTTGAAGAATTCCACTTGAAATTTTCAGTTTCAACAAGTTTAAGACTCTAGTGTATCTGAGGAATGATTCTATTTTGGAAAAGATCCTTAATTTTGGTTCAAACTATCAAACAGGGGATGAATTTAGCTCTTTGGTTTTGAATTTACTCGATGCGATAAAAAAGGGTATGGATGCACTAAAATATTGCACAGATGTGCTAGAAAATAGATTGAATGTGCTAGATTGTACCCAATATGCGTCAGAAAATAGACTCAATGTGCTAAAAGATAGACCAGATGCGCTGGAGAATGCACTAAATGCGCTAGAAGCTGGACTCAATGCGCTGAAGGATGACTCAGATGTGTTAGAAAATGGACTACATGCGCCAGAAAAAACCAGTGATGCGCTAGACTGCCCCTCCTAAATGTGATTTCAAATGAGTATTCTATAGGTGAATGTGCTAAAAGGATTTGCAGATGTGCTGAAAGATTACCTAGATGCGCTAGAAAATGTACAATATGCACTAGAAAATAACTCTGATGTGCCAGACTGTACCCAAGATGCGCTAAACAATGCACTCAATGCACTAAAATATGTTATGGATGTGCTGAAACAGAGGGTGTATGCACTAATCTGGAAATGTTCAGTGTTTTTGCAAGTCTGTTTGGTTATTTTGCCTTGAATCTGTGAATCTGATTGTTTCTAGAGTATGCTTTTCTGAACAATTTTTTTTTTGCTTGGTTTCTAGTTTGTGAATTATGGGAATTAAATGCTTTAAATGGATGATTCCTTGAATGACTTCAAACACAGTAGCAAGTTGTCAAACAATTGTTTTCACCTAGGAACTAAACATTGAGTGTGTATTCAAGAATCTGGTCCAATTCTTTTGATTTCCATAGGTATAACACAAGAGAAGATCGTTTGAGCACTTTTCTATTCTCAACGGTCACTTAAAATACCACAACCCACATCTTAGAACCATGTCAGCTCACACAGTCGTGTCACCCCCTAGAGGGTGCCCATGTTTTTTCCTTTTCTGGGTCTTAACCAAGGTTGAATCCCCCACCTTTGGCTAGTAATCCCTGATGGTTATATGGTGAGTATCTTGGAGGAAGACTCTTCCCTCCCCTTGCACTGTGATATTAGAAGTGTTCAGAGATTGACTCAATTGGCTTCTACACTAAGGTTCATAATAAGAGTTTTCATTTGGTGCGGAAAATAGATAAACTTCCTCAGGAGACCTCCCAACCTTTAGAACAAATTCTTTGGGGATGGTTATCTTGCACACTACCATCGAATTGCGTACTTTCCCCAAATTCGCTTTTAATTATAGTGGGTCGAAAAACTTGGCTTTAGTTGTTCCCACTTAGGTCGTTCCCATAGGGTGAGTACTTTTTCCCACTACGACAGGCCTTCTAAAGGTGTTAACAAAGCATAAAATAGTGAGTATGGCATTTTGGTCACCCAGCTAAGGGGAGAGCATAGGCCTATCACTTCAAGCACAATAGACAAGGGGTTCTTTAACCTTCTAATTAAAATAGGTTCCTAATTTAATTAAAAGAAGACAATAAAAAAAATCCAAACCCTACATACATCATCAATAGTTTGATACATTTGTCTTTAACCAGCATATTATGCACCTACAAAATAGAAAATATCAATTAGTTCTTAGGATTTTTAAATTTTGTAAAATTAACCAGATGCGCTAAAAGATCATTCCTATGCGCTAAAAGAACTACCAAATGCCCTATAGAAACTACTAAATGCACTAAAGAAAATACTGAATGCGCTAGAAAACCCCCTGTATGCGCTAAAAGATTCTTTGGATGCACCATAACAGGGACCTGATGCGCTAGAAAATGTTTTGGATGCGTTGTAATAGGAACTGGATGCACTGAAATATTTTCCGTATGCGCTGAAAGAAATAACGAATGCGCTACCTAAGAGTTCACGTCTAGATTTTGTAAAACAACTTCCAAAAATTGTCAATAAAAAGGGGCTAGGCCCCACGGTGGGCGCCAATTTTAATCAGCATCTGGGGCATATAAAAAAAAAATCTTGGCACCAATAGCAAAAAAAAAATTTAATGCAACATGTAAACACATTACTTCAAAGAGGGGAAAAATGTATACACCTAAAATCGGTAAAGATAATTAATTAATTAAATACAAGTTATTTAATTAATGACCCCTTTAATTCATCTACTTATAAATAAATTCTAAATTTATTTATATAGTTCATACTTTCTAACTCTTCCATCTTAATTCACATTCTTCTAAATTTAATTAAATAAACAAATGCTAATAGTTTGTTTTATTTAATTAATAATCTTCTCACTAAATTTAAATTCCCAATTTGAATTTAGGCACATGTCTCCAACTTCTCCTCTTGCCACATCATCAAGTGTCACATGAATTTAAATATGTCTAATATTTAAATGGGAATTATCCTCAACCAATTCCAAAATAAACTTTGGACACTTGGCTCACTCCATCACTTCATTCTCCCTCACACTTGGCATGGTGCTCATAGTCAAGGGAACATCCTCCCTGATTCCCTCTAACCTCTTCTTTCTCCACCATTCATCTCTACAGCTGAAATCTTGACCGTTGGTTGCTGCCACATCACAAGATGCCTTGGAATTCCTATAAATACAAGCCCATTCTATAGCATTTTGCATCCCATATTTGAGCAAACTTACTATGCATAAATTTTGTGAGAGCATTTTTAGTGTTTAAAGCATTTGTGAGCATTTAGAGTAATTTAGCATTTAGCATTTGAGCATTATAGTATCATATTATTTAGAATCATGTCTTAGTTCATAGCTGCATTTTCATTATCATAGTTAGCTTCATACAGAATTTACGCCATAGCATCTAACATCATTATCATAGTATTATCTTCATTTTATCACAGTAGCATTTGATATCATAGCATCATAGTATTATCATATAGCTTACTAAATCATGTAGGAATTAGATTCTTGCATTCTACAGCATTTCATTTCTTAGGTTGTCATCCAAACAGTCATAGTGCAATATACAAATTTGAGAGCACTAATGATTTAGAGGATCCTTGAGAATAGAGAACAATGGAACAATTTTAGGAATTTGCTCTTATTTCAATTTGATTCAGTTTTATGATTAAATTCTCTAATGTAATATGTTTCATTGCTTGTGTGATCTCGTTCATTTACACATTTTATATCACACATAAAATTGGTGCCCATCGTGGGGCCTAGCCCCTTTTTCTTGACATTTTCTGGAAGTTGTTTTGCAAAATCTGGACGTGAACTCTTAGGTAGCGCATCTGTTATTTCTTTCGGCATATACGAAAAATATTTCAGTGCATTCAATTCCTGTTATGACACATCTAGAACATTTTCTAGTGCATCAGGTCTCTGTTACGGCGTATCCAAAGAATCTTTCGATGCATCCAGCACATTTTTCGGCACATACAAGGAGTTTTCTAGCACATTCAATATTTTCTTTAGTGCATTCAATAGTTCATATAGTGCATTCAGTAGTTCTTTTAGTGCATAGGAATGATCTTTTAGCACATCTGGTTAATTTTGCAAAATTTCAAAATCCTGAGAACTAATTGATATTTTCTATTTTGCAAGTGCATAATATGTTGGTCAAAGACAAATGTATCAAACTACTAATGATGTATGCAGGGGTTGGAGTTGTTTTATTTTCTTCTTTTAATTAAATTAGGAACCTAGTTTAATTAGAAGGTTAAAGAACCCCTTTTCTATTGTGCTTGAAGTGATAGGCCTATGCTCTCCCCTTAACTGGGTGACCAGAATGCCAAACTCACTATTTTATGCTTTTTTAACACCTTTAGAAGGGTTGTCGTAGTGGGACAAAGTACTCACCCTACGAGAACAACCTAAGTGGGAACAACTAAAGCCAAGTTTTCTGACCCACTATAATCAAAAGTGAATCTGAGGAAAGTCTGCAATTCGACAGTAGTGTGCAAGATAACCATCCCCAAAGCCTTTGTTCTAAAGGTTGGGAGGTCTCCTGAGGGAGTTTATCTATTTGCCGCACCGAATGGAAACCCTTATTACGAACCTTAGTGTAGAAGCCAACCAAGTCAGTCTTCGAACACTTCTAATATCATAGTGCAAGGGGAGGGAAGAATTTTCCCCCAAGATTCTCACCATATAACCATCAAGGATTATTGGCCAAAGGTGGAGGATTCGACCTTGGTTAAGACCCGGGAAAGGAAAAAACACAGGCGCCCTCTAGGGGATGACACGGTTGTGTGAGCTGACATGGTTCTAAGATGTGGGTTGTGGTATTTTAAGTGACCCTTGAGAATAGAAAAGTGCTTGAACTATCTTCTCTTGTGTTATACCTGTGGAAATCGAAAGAATCAGACCAGATTCTTGAATACACATTCAATGTTTAGTTCATAGGTGGAAATAATTGTTTGACAACTTACTGTTGTGTTTGAAGTCATTATTCTAGAAATCATCCATTTAAAACACCCAATTCATGTAATTCACAAACTGAAAATCAAGCAAAATTCACTGTTCAGCAAATTATACCCTAGAAACATTCAGATTCATAGATTAAAAACACAGAATAACCAGACAGACTTGCAAAAGCATTGAACATTTCCAAATTAGTACATACACCCTCTACTTCAGTACATTCATAGCATACTCTAGCGCATCTAGGGAATTGTCTAACGCATCCACGGAGTCTTTTAGTGCATACAGTCCATTTGCTAGCGCATATAGGGTACAGTCTGGTGCATCACAATATTTTTCCAGTGCATACAGTCCATTTGCTAGCGCATCTAGGTCACTTTCCAATGCATCTATTTCGTCTTTCAATGCATTTGCAAATCCTTCTAGTGCATTCACCTATAGAATACCAACTTGAAATCACATACTTAGGGGCAGTCTAGCGCATCCCTAGCTTTTTTTTGGCGCATGTAGTCCATTTTCTAGTGCATCTGAGTCATTCTTCAATGCATTAAGTCCAACTTCTAACACATTAAGTGCATTCTCCAGCGCATCTGGTCTGTCTTTTAGTGCATTGAGTCTATTTTCTAACGCATATTGGGTACATTCTAGCGCATTCAGTCTGTTTTCTAGCGCATCTATGCAATCTTTTAGCACATCCAGTAAATTCAAAACTAGAGAGCTGAATTCCCTGTCTGTTCGTCAGTTTGAACCAAAATTAAGGATCTTTCCCAACACATAATCATTCCTCAGTTACACCAGTGCTTTAAACTTGTTGAAACTGACCTCTACAAGTGAAATTCTTCAAACTAAACCAAGATCTAACACCTTAAAGTGCCTAAACATCAAATCAAATCTCTAATTGTTAAGCTAAGTTTCATCATCAGGATTCTTCATCCTCCATCACGAAACAAAGTTGTATAATCATACTAAACTTAGTCTCATCAATAGAATTTGTCATTCTATTTGACTTAGTTTTAATCCTTGGCACTCCTCCAAACAAAGATCAAAATTTTATTCAAATTATAAAACTTGCATGCCCGTCCAAACAAGATCACAAAAATAGAAACTCAAGGAAAAAGAACTTGAAACTCAAAACACCATGGTTGAGGCTGAAGAAAATCCTTTCCATAAAATCCACCAATCTAAAGGTGAGGAAATAACTGAGGAAGACATCTAACATGCTCAACAAGATCCAAATTTCCATAAGTTCCTAGAAAATATTTTTGAAAGAGATGGGGAAAAATACTTCTTAATGCTAGGTAATCAAGGTATCAAACTTCCACATGACTTTGATGTTAATCAATTGAAATCACCTCTTAAAAAGACTGAAAATGATCCATCAAACATAGATCCAATGGTTGCCTTAACTCATCAAATGAAAAACCTCCAACAGTAGATTCAAGATATGCAAAGGGGAACCTCAAAAAGATACTTGATACAAGACATTTTCCCATATCCTTTTGATCAAAATATCAACATGATTCATTTTCCCAAACATTGTGAATTTCCAAATTATGATAAATACAATGGTTAAATAGATCCTATAGATCATGTAAGGGAATTTTGAACTATGAGCCTTGAATTTGCACATGAAGAAACTTGCTTGATGAGATTGTTTCCACGCAGCCTCGGGGAACAATGCCTGGAATGGTTCTCCAAACTTGCACCACCAATTAAAACCTTTGAAGAGTTAGTTAATAATTTTATCACCCAATACTCCTACAACATCCAACACGAGATAACAATGAAAGACCTTTGCAATACAAAACAGAAAAGGGTGAATCATTCCTCATATTTTTGCAAAGATGGAGAAGATTGTTTGCAAGATATTCTCGTCCCATACCTGAAAAGGAAAATATGGAAATCTTCATTGACAATCTAAATAATGAGATGAGCTATAGGCTTGAATTACAATGCCCACCTACCTTTGAGAAATTAAATGAAAATGGAATCAAAATCGAAGAAGCTTTGGTCAAGAGAGGAGTCATAAAAAATTTACAATGAAGGAAACAACTCAACAAGATCCTCTAAGGATTACAACAATGATAAACCAAAGTTTTGGCAAAGAAACAAGAATGTTGGTAACAATGATGCTTCAGTTGAAACACAAAATGCAAAACCAATATTTAACTTGACAGCAGCTGCCACCAAGACCAATCAAAACAACAATTCAACCAACAACCAAAACAACAACCAAAATACCAATCAAAATACCAATCCAAGCAATGTTGAATCTAGACCACCACCATATCAAACATCATCAAATCGAAGAAGATCCACACCTTTGGGACAGTTATTGGAATCAACATTAAAGGAAATTCTTGCAGCTAAGGTTATAACATTACTAGAATCAAGAGATTAGGAACCAAGAGCTAAACCTTTGTGGTGGAATGATGCACATTATTGTGACTTTCATAGAAACAAAGGACACAAGACAAATGATTGCATGCAATTGAAAAATTTGATACAATATTTGATTGATAACAAGACAATATTCGTGGAAGGACCCCAAAAAAATGTTGATCATGGAGCATTCAAGAATCCTTTACCAAATTACGAAAAAGGGGGAGTCCTCTTCATCAAACACCAAAGGGAAAAATGTGAACTATGTTTATGATTCTACCATTCATTATGTTGAGGTAGAGGAGCATCAAACTAAGGACATTGAAAGTAAGGGCCAAAAAGACATTATTGCAGTTGAAAATTCAATTAATAACATCATAATTGAGCATGAACAAAGCATTGTCACAACTGAAACTCATCTTCATGACAGCAACACCAAATCACATCAAATTAATGACATTGTACCAATCAATCTGATCACACATGTTGCTGCAAATGATAATTATATTAATGTCATTAAAATCATAGAGAAACAAGATGACCAACCAGTCAAAGCAACCACAAGGGGGCAAGCAAAGGTAATATTAAAAGGAGTTGCCTCCTCTACATCTAAAGCAACTGTTGTTTCCCCTGCAACTCAATACAACATAGTTGATCAATTGCAGAAAATCCCAACTCATATCAATATTGGAACTCCTCAAAATTTCATCAACGCACAAATAAATTATAGAATAAGCTCTTGTAGCCACCACAGTACCAAACAATCTGGAAGTTTTCCAATTCTAAGCTATGATGGGACACTTGAATGCACCTCATTGCTTATCATTATCTGGAAACAATGATGTATCACTTACCCAACCACATTACACTACCCTACACATTGAGGTTTTAATTCACAAGCACTGGGTCAAACGTGTTCTAATAGATGGTGGAGTTGGCCTAAATATATGTACTTTGAATCTTATCCATGCACTTGGATACTCTGAAAATGCCATTGATGCTAGAAGAAAAATCACTATAAAAGCCTATGATGATGAAGAGATATCTTCACAAGGACTAATTGTGCTACCAATTCAAGTGGGACCGGTTGTAAAATACATAGTATGTCAAGTTTTGGATAAAGAATTGGCATAAAACATACTCTTGGGGCGTCCTTGGATTCATGAGATGCAAGCACGGCCATCAATGTATCACCAGTGTTTGAAATTTCCTTTCAATGGGCAAGAAATCACTATTTCAGTTGATTCCAATAACCCCCAATATTGCAACACGTTCAAAACAACACAATATACCTTTGTGCCACATAAAAGAGAAGCTACAACTCCTAGTTCATCCAATAATGAAAGACAATTAAATTCCTTGTCAAAGTGGGTTGAGAAAAAGGATCAATCAAAGGATAAGGGTATCAGTGATTCTACTCCCTCAAGCAACGAAAATCAATCAAATTCTTTGTCAAACTAGCTTGAGGAAAAGGTTCAGTCAAAAAACAAAGGTATTAGTGATTCTACTCCATCAAATCATGAAAGACAACTCAATTCCTTATCAAAATAGGTTGAAAAGATCTAGTTAAAAGACAAAGGCATGGGGGAATATTCATTTGAGCAATCATTGTGTCTTTCACAGTTGTTATCTTCTCCTAAGTCATATGGGAAGCCATCTACATCAAGACAACAATCCTCACAACCGACCACACTCTTTGATGGTAAGTTTGTGAAAGAAGGCACTTTAGTGGATGAATCAGAAGACAAGGATGTTTTAAATTGGTTATACAAGGATGAAGAAGCATCACAAGCATCAACTTCTAATGTTTTAACAGAGCCATATGGTAAAGGTTTAACAATCCTAGAGAAGATGGGATATGATGGAAAGGGTCCTATCGAGAAAAGAAAAGAGGGTATCATTGAACCAATTCATCCCATCACAATGAATTCAAAGGACAAAACAGGGCTAGGATACAGAGAAGAGTCAAAAGAAGAAACCTGGCAGCAAATTGTTGAACGAATCCTCCAATTGCGAGATAGTTTCGAAACGGATTCCAATGAGTATGAATGGGACTCACTCTTTGAAGAATCTTGTCATGACAAAAAAATTGATGTGATACAAAGGTATGCACCAACACGTATGGAGGGACAAAGCTCGAGTTCTAGACCACTTGAATTTGGATCACAACATATCGATGACTCAAGTGAGGATGATCATACTTTGAGCAAGATAGATCATTCGGAAGAGAGTAACATCATAGACCTCGATATTGCTATCGAACACTTTGACGACGTTTCCATCATGACACTCACTCCTTTTGACCTTAGCCAATCTGACGATTCTTTACCATTGGTACACCCTAAACTAATTAACTTCGACCAAAATGAGCTGCTTGAGATACCTATCTTTCCAAACAATGACACCATTATGAACTTCCTTTGCTCTGACAATCCCGAAACATGTTCCACTAGTGAATCTTATAATGAAGCTTTTGACAAGTGGAGTGCCAAATCTTTCAGCGGCAAAATGAATATCAAAAATAGATCTAATGGTGAAAACCATTTAATGGTTGTATTAGATCAAGAAAAAGTAAAAATAAATAGCGCATCTCAAGGTGAAAACCTCTCCGAGGTACTGAGAGATTGAAGATTTGACACTCTTCCCAAGCACTATCATGAGATATCTTCAGTACTGGTTGAGCCGACACAATCCATCAATATTGGCACAACTGAAACAGTTAAAACTCTACATCTAGCAACATTCATGACAGAGGAAGAAAAACCAAGCTTCACTAAATTCTTTGAAGAGAGACAAGTCAACTTTGTTTGGTCCTACGCTGATATGTCAGGCATAGATCCAGATCTTATCATGGACCATTTATCTTTACCACCTGGAGTGAAGCCAGTGAAACAAAAATTAAGAAAAATGCATCCGCACATCTCCCAATTGGTAAAAGTTGAATTGAAGAAGCTACTAGATGCAGGATTTATCTGTCCTATTGATTATGCTGAATGGATCTCCAACATTGTACCAATTTCAAAACCTGACCACAGTATCAGGATATGTACGGATTTTAGAGACCTTAACAGGGCTTGTCTAAAAGATGATTTTCCTTTTCCCAACATTGACATCATCGTGGATTTGACAGTAGGTCATGCAATGCTATCACTTATGGACGGATTTTTAGGTTACAACCAGATAAAAATAGCACCCGAAGATCAAGAGAAAATTGTTTTCACGTGTCCATGGGGTACTTTTTGTTGGAACATCATGCCTTTCGAATTGAAGAATGTTGGGGCTACTTATCAACATGTGATGACCACTATCTTCCATGACATGATGCACACCTTTATGGAAGACTATGTAGATGACTTACTAGAAAACTCATTCACTAGAGAGGGACATCTAGAAATTATAGACAAAATCTTCACTCAATTGGAGAAATTCAATGTGAGATTAAGCCCCAAGAAATGTGTATTTGGCGTGACATCAGCTAAACTTCTAGGGTATATTGTATCAGCTAAAGGCATTGAGGTGGATCCTGTGAAATTCAAAGCCATCATGGAGATGCCTCCTCCTAAAAATATCAATCAACTCAGATCTTTGCAAGGATGATTCCAATCTATCAGGAGATTCATCACACAATTGGCAGATAAAACTCATCCTTTCAATCACTTGCTCCACAAGAATGTTTCTTTCAAATGGGATGAAAAATGTGAAGCATCCTTTAACCAACTGAAGCAGTATCTGATGTCACCACCCATATTGGTACTGCCAACTAAAGGAAAGCCATTATTACTCTACATAGCAACAACAAAGGTATCTTTGGGTGCTCTACTAGCACAGGAAGATTATGCGGGAAAAGAAAGGGCTATTTATTACATCAGTAGAACCTTGAATGGCTATGAGATCAACTACACCTTTATTGGAAAATATTTTCTGGCGTTAGTATTTGCTACTCAAAAACTAAGACACTACATGTTAACCCAAACCATCAAACTCATAGCTAAAATTGATCCATTGAAGTATCTACTCAACAACAACAAAGTTGTCGTGACAGGAAGACTAGCCAAGTGGGTAATGATATTGAGCAAGTTTGATATCTAGTATGTGGACAGGAAAACAATTAAGGGTCAAGCCATAGCGGATCAACTAGTTGAAGCACCATTACAAGATGATCATCCCATGAACATTGAATTTCTAAATGTTGATGTCCTTACTATGTCCACAACAGTGGATGTTATATTTTAATGGATCTTACACGCAACATGGATCAGGCACAGGAATCCTATTTGCCACGCCACAAGGACACACCATTCCAAAGTCCTATAGGTTAATGTTTCCTTGTACTAACAACACAGCTGAGTATGAAGCATTGATCATTGGCATCAAGATATTCGTTGAGTGAAAAATCACAGAGTTACATGTCTATGGAGATTCTCAATTGATCATAAATCAGGTGAATGACGACTACCAGACAAAAGATGATAAATTGATGCCATATAAAAAAATGGTTGATGATTTCAAGTACTTTGTGGAGATCAAATTTGAGTAGATTCCAATAGGGTATAACAAAGTTGTTGATGTTATGGCGACCATTGCCTCTCTCCCGCAAATACCTAGAAAATGAGCCCGTTATGAGTGTTACCAATTTTTAGCTTCTTGCTTAAAATTAGTAAGAATTTAGGGGAAATTACTTGCTGGGGTATTAAAATTTTGATGTCAAGTTATTCAATGAACTTTTTTTTTTAGAATAAAGACTGTTTTAGGATTGATTTGTCAAAATCATTCAACAATTTAGGTGAAACTATTTGAACAATCCTAACAAAACAAAGGTTAAACAATTTTCATCTGGAGAACAATATTCAAGCTGAATTATTCATCTATAGTGATTGTTTATGTTAAAATAAATTGCAGATCAAAGAGCAAGAATGTAGAGATAAACATTCGTTATGATTACAGAACGTATGTTTTGAACAATTGTAGTTTCATTGTTTCATTATGTAAATGGAATAAACTCAGAAAAATACATAAGCCATTACATATCATGAACAAATGGTTTATTGAGAAAAATGTTTTGTAATCCCACACAAGTCGTGGTAGTACCCTGATTTGATTTCTTAATCAAATGTTGAATACAAGTAAAATGTATATCACAACTAAAAATAACATAAGAACAGGGACAAAAGGTGATTCATCTTTGCCTGGAATGACGAATCATCGTCGCAATCGAGTTGATCTTGGTTCAGCTCCAGTAGTCAGGTTTAACTCTAGCTCCAAGGTTTACCTGCAAAATTGTGAGGGGTAATGTTAGAGCAATGATAAATCACATTCTACCTTATCCCTACATTACCAACAAAAATGAAATTTACATCTTATCAGGCATTCACCAGATGATTAACTTTGAGAAAAGCAAAGCATCACAAGGAACCATTGTATCTATTGTTTTTACTAACTAGTTTGTTTCATGTGCAGAAACAGGAAATGTAATGTTGTTGATTATTTAATTTCAAATATGAGTGGGGAGAAATGTGGCTCCCTCAAGGGTTGAGCTCAGCTCATGATAGTGACACATGCACAGTATGAAGAAAAGTAATCAGAGCCATCTATTCAACTTTTTTTAATGGTAGTAAATAGGTATACATGCCAAATTCATGAAGCATCTCTTTAATGAGCTACAAAAGTTTAAGATAACAGTGATACTAGAAATTTGAATATCATGAAGTCAATATTGTGTTTTACAGAAGTTCGAGAAAATATACTCTAATATGTATGCAAGTATGAATTACATCAGCACTATAAGTTAATTTCTTTCAAAATAGTTGCTTGCAGATTTAAAACAACAGTGTTATCATTTGAAGTCAAATATCAAGGTATAGGGGTAAAAAGAAACCATGAAAGATTTTCAGAAGAGAATGATTTTCAACATTTTTATATAAGGCAAGATTTGGAATGTATTTAAAACATGCTTTTTCATAAATGGAAATATCTTTTTGAATACAAAGAAGCAAAAATATAGAGCCATGGCCATATTTTGCAAAAAATGTGCAAAGAAACAGAGGATTGTATAGTCAAAAGCATGAATAGGGCTTCCATGGCAGCTTGTTCAAAATATAAATAGAAAAGAGCTCAAGCTTTTTACAGTAAGAAACCTGATACCCAAAGGCAGAAATATGAAGGATTACAGAATCCGCGAGCTAAGGGTTTGAAAACTTCAAAAGAACTTTTTAGAATAAAGCTTCTTTCAAATCTGAAGGTGTTTACATTTGGCTAACCCTTCATTTTATTTGAATCTCCATAAGGATCCTCAAAAGAATGACATGCAAGAAGACTGAGATATCCTCAAATCACGGCTAGAGAGTTTATTCATGGTGATGGCAGCCAAACGGAAATCAAGAAAATCACAGAAGAAGAATCAGCCTGGTCGTGGCCTTCTCATGTCAAAACCAGTAGAGAAATGACATAAAATGCAAATCTTAGGCATCTTTGAAACTCGGCCAATCCATGGTGGCCACAAAGAAAAGAGAAACAAACAGACAAGGTATCAGAAATTTATGAAGCTGCGATCTCAAAGAACAAAAGCTTGCAAAAACTTTCAAAATGCCTAAAAATTTTCTAGATTGGAAGTAAATTACATTTACCTTCAAATTGCAGCATGAAATCTTCCAAGGATCTGCAAAAAAGGTGTATATAAACAAAAATTTCTAGCTTGGATGATAACCTAGGATTCCAATGGCAGTGCCTCCTAGCAAAAGTTTCCAGCAAGCAAAATGAAAGTGAAATAATAAATGAATATCATTCATTTGTTTTAGGGTTATGAATACCCTAAGAAAGGCATGATGGGGATAGGCAATCTTTTTGCCTTCTGTTTTCTATTTAAAAACTTTATTCATAAAGTGTTGAGCCATGGCATACCTTTATGCCTTATAAAATATCCTTTCAAAATTTCATAAGACCTGGTCATTAATTCTTATATTTGGCTTTATGAAACTCCTTTATTTTTGTGTTTTTGAACAAGTTTTGTAAAAAAATTATTAAAATGATAAGATAAATCATTTTAATAAAATATATTCTAATAAATGCAAAATAGAGATGAGATATAATTCTTTGCATTTGATTCAATTGTAAATCTTTATTTAAATGATGATTATAAATCATTTTAAATAAAAGATATTTAGAATGCAAGAATAAGATGCCTTTATTACATTTTTTAGGACTTGGTCAAAAAGTTTTAAATGGAGCTTTAAATTACTTAGCTTAAATCATGGAAATGATTGAGAAATTTATACCAACATGATTGAGATAAATCAGGAGTTTGGAGCCCCTAATTAGGTGTTAACTTTAGTTTTGAGTTCCTTTTGACTTGACTTGAGTCAAGGAGCGATTTGAGGCCTAAAATTGGAGTTCACATTCAATTATGATCCTCTTTTTGAGAGATTTTCAGTTTCATACGACCCTTTGGAGTTGTTTGAGTTTTGACAACTCTTTTTGCATATTTGGAGGAGCATCTTCAGTTTCATGCCTTGTTTGGAGGAGAGGAAGGACAACACATTTTTTCTTGGAGCCAAAATTCAAATTTGAATTTTGAGAGCCTTTTCTATAAGTCCTCTTCTTTCTTATTTTCTCTAGTTCTTGGTTTGGAGATTGTTGAGGCATACCATTCTTACTTTGTAACTCATGATTTCTTGAGATTTGTAATGCAAATATCCCAAATTTTTCAATAAAGAAGCTTTTTTTTCCTTCTCAGATCTGTCTTATGCATGTATTGTGTGTAAGTCTTTGGATTAATATTTTATGATTTCCTTGAAATCCTTCTTTTAATCTTATTGCCTCAATGTCTTGTTTAGGTCCAATGTGTTATAGTCCAAGTCATTGACTGTGTTTTTCATCCATTTGTTGAATGTTTGTTATGAAAACACTATTTCTTTCTTTCAAACAAACTTTTAACATAAGAACCTTTCAAATGAATCATTTATGCAGAACATGCTAGATTGAGTAGTGAATTCTCGTTTAGCTTCATTTGTTAAAATATCTTGAGAGGTTTTAAAGAAAATTCAAGTCATCTTTCCATGTTGGTGAATCACCTATTTCAAGTTTTATCTTTCATAACAGTCCTTCTATCCCTTTACATTTGTCATTAAAAAATCAATTTTACAAGAAAATTTGAAGGGAGCTAGCCCATAATCTGGAGGTCCACTTCGTTCTCAGGTCACCCACAACCTTGAAGTGTTCCCATGTGTCAATAGGTTGTTGAAGTTCATAGCTTAGCAGGGGTGCAAACCTTATTTGACAACAATTTTTGGCACACCTGGTGGGACGTTGAGTTGATTATCATTTCAAAAAAGAGCTTCATTTGTTGTTGTTTTGGTGTGAGCAACAGTATTCTCAGCCTTTTGAGGCAAAATCTACATACACCTGGCAACTCTGAGCTCAAATATACTGGTTTCAGCAGTCTATGTGCTGGTATGTTCTAGAAAAATATTTTGATTCTTATTTCTAGCTCTTTGAATGAATAGATATGTCAAGTTTTCATTAAAATAAATGCTTTCACCCTCCATATCATGAGAACGTTGTCCCTTCACCTTATCAGCCCTATTTAGGTAAGTACAATGCTGGTTTTAATCCAAATAGCCCTGCTACAGCAAGTAATCAGCATGCACATCATGCTTATCACCCATCCACCCACTCCCAAGAAGGTTATTTCATTCCAAATCAGCATGTTGTGGAGTTAAGTGAAATGAAAGGCCTATTGCAAGCCCTTGGCAATGAGAAAAAAGTGTTACAACATACTTTACAAGACTATACTAAGCAGATGGATGAGATCAACAAGATCTTAGATCAACAGCAAGATGAACAGGCTTATCAAGCCTATCTTCATGAACAAGAAAATTTGGATCTTCAAGCCCAATTTCATAGGCAGGAATTGGAGGCACAAGGAAGGTAGTTTGCAAATCTTTTTGCAAAAGATTTAATTGCACAAAAAGAAAAGTATGAGAAAAAACTTGCAAAGTTAGAAGCACAATCATTTTCTCCTCCTTCATTGAAAGAATTCGTACTTCACCAAGAGGTTTAGCCACCAAGTACCTTTCCAAACCTATTATTTGGTAAAGAATTTCCTTTGTTCAACACCATGTGTTTCATACAAAATCATCCCATATGTGAGCAGGTTCAGCTTGCAATATCTCAAGAGAGCTGTTATACTAAGCATAACAAGCCAGAACAGCAAGTTATAGAGCAAGAAATTGGTGATCAACATGAGGTTTTGCATAATTTATTCAATGAACTTCCTCTTTTCTTTGAAGAGCAAGAGGTTGTACAATGTTCAATACCAGCAAATCAGTTGGAACAGCAAAATGAAGATACAAAGGAAGGTAATGTTGAAGGTACTAATGATCAAGTTTTCAATTTCCTATTTGATGAACTCCCTTATTTTTCTGATCAAAATGAAGAAAGTGTGCCCATGTCAATGCCAAATCAAGTTCATGAGCCATATGAAGGACAAGAAGAAGTTGTTCAAATTGAACAAGTTCCAAGATCAAAGCAGATGATTCAAAGAAATTCATCAAGCATGGAGAGGAGCTACAATTATATCAAAATTAGTACTATTTTGCAAAAAATTGAAGAAGATTTGGAGGAGGATGCCTTTTGGGATGATTTGGAAGGTTTTTGTTCAACCTTGGATGTTAAGGCAAGGCCTATTGAAGTGGAAGTCCATAATCAGCAGAAGGAGGTTCAAGAAGCAGTTCATCAGCTTGAGACCAGCAAGGAGAGTTCAGGTTTTATTCACACAAAAGGGTGTCCTATAAGGCATCTTGTTCATTTAGAGGCCAAGAAGACAACACAAAACAAACCTTCATCCAAGCTTGCAGCTTTGATAAAAGGATATCATTCTTAGCCTATTTATGCTCCTTCAAGCAGTAGTGTGT
This sequence comes from Sequoia sempervirens, assembly GCA_007258455.2. Classification (NCBI taxonomy): domain Eukaryota; kingdom Viridiplantae; phylum Streptophyta; class Pinopsida; order Cupressales; family Cupressaceae; genus Sequoia; species Sequoia sempervirens. The sequence continues at coordinate 4,727 of VDFB02321487.1, read as the reverse complement.
ATGAACAAAAAGAAGAGGTAATCCACTATGTCTTCATTCTTGAAGCAATAATGCAACTGTTTGTAAGACACCTCTTCATTTCTCAGCTTTTCTCAGTTGTTCATCAACATTTAATGCATCCTGAGTTTGGAAGAAAAGGAAGTTATTTCACCCAACCAGTTAATGGGTTTGTTTGACCAAGCTTCTTTATTGGTTAGGGTAGGTTAGAGTAAATTTTAGTAGATTCTAGAAGTTCAATAAGTGCTTCTGCACATAGATTAGTTGCATCTGATATTTCCTTTAAGTGTTGTTTTGCACAATTGTTAGTTTACTTTGAATTTTGTTGGGAGGGAATAAAATCTCAAAATATGATGTCACTAGCTATAGTTCAATGAGGTAGATACTTCCTATCCATAACATGGAACAAAACTTCAAATGTCATCAACAAGAAATATATACCCCACGGGACTGTAACTAGTAACAACAAAGTTACAAGCAGTTATAACAGAAGAAAGAATTTTGTACAAAGTTTCCTTAATCAGAAAAAGGCATAAATGGACTCCATACCCAATGGATAAGTGAGGCAACTGGCCTATTTGTTTAGCAGGCAAACATCCCTGAGAGGTCGCTAGAAATGTTAACAATTTTTAGCTTCTTGCTTAAAATTAGTAAGAATTTAGGGGAAATTACTTGCTAGGGTATTAAAATTTTGATGTCAAGTTATTGAATGAACTTTTGTTTTCAGAATAAAGAATGTTTTAGGATTGATTTTTCAAAATCATTCAACAGTTTAGGTGAAACTAATTGAACAATTTTAACAAAACAAAGGTTAAATAATTTTCATTCGGAGAACAATATTCAAGCTGAATTATTCATCTACAGTGATTGTTTCTGTTAAAATAAATTGCAGATCATAGAGCAAGAATGCAGAGATAAACATTCATTATGATTATAGAACGTATGTTTTAAACAATTGCAATTTCATTGTTTCAATATATAATCGGAATAAACTCAGAAAAATACATAAGCCATTACATATCATGAACAAATGATTTATTGAGAAAAATGTTATGTAATCCCACACAAGTCGTGGGAGTAGCCTGATTTGATTTCATAATCAAATGTTGAATACAAGTAAAATGTATATCACACAACTGAAAATAAGGTAAGAACAGGGAGAGAAGGCAATTCGTCATTACCTGGAATGACGAATCATCGTCGCAGTCAGGTTGATCTTGGTTCAGCTCTAGTAGTCAAGTTGATCTTGGTTCAACTCTAGTAGTCAGGTTCAACTCCAGCTCCAAGGTTTACCTACAAAGTTGTGAGGGGTGATGTTAGAGCAATGAGAAATCACATTCTACCTTATCCCTACATTACCAACAAAAATGAAATTTACATCTTATCAGGCATTCACCAGATGATTAACTTTGAAAAAAGCAGAGCATCAAAAGGAACCATTTTATCTATAGTTTTTACTAACTAGTTTGTTTCATGTGCAGAAATAAGAAATGTAATGTTGTTGATTATTTAATTTCAAATATGAGTGGGGAGAAATGTGGCTCCCTCAAGGGTTGAGCTCAGCTCATGATAGTGACACACGCATAGTATGAAGAAAAGTAATCAGAGCCATCTATTCAACTTTTTTTAATGGTAGTAAACAGGTATACATGCCAAATTCATGAAGCATCTCTTTAATGAGCTACAAAAGTCCAAGATAACAGTGATACTAGAAATTTGAATATCATGAAGTCAATACTATGTTTTACAGAAGTTCGAGAAAATGTACTCTAATATGTATGCAAGTATGAATTACATTAGCACTATAAGTTAATTTCTTTCAGAATAGTTGCTTGCAGATTTAAAACAACAGTGTTATCATTTGAAGTCAAATATCAAGGTACAGGGGTAAAAAGAAACCATGAAAGATTTTCAGAAGAGAATGATTTTCAACATTTTTATATAAGGCAAGATTCATGATGTATTTTAAAACATGCTTTTTCATAAATGGAAATATCTTTTTGAATACAAAGAAGCAAAAATACAGAGCCATGGCCGTATTTTGAAAAAAAATGTTTAGAGAAACAGAGGATTGTATAGTCAAAAGCATGAATAGGGCTTCCATGGCAGCTTGTTCAAAATATAAATAAAAAAGAGCTCAAGCTTTTTACAGTAAGAAACCCGATACCCAAAGGCAGAAATATGAAGGATTACAGAAGTTGCGAGCTAAGGGTCTGAAAACTTCAAAAGAACTTTTTAGAATAAAGCTTCTTTCAAATCTGAAGGTGTTTACATTTGGCTTACCCTTCATTTTATTTGAATCTCCATAAGGATCCTCAAAAGAATTATATGCAAGAAGACTAATATATCTTCAAATCACGGCTAGAGAGTTTATTCATGGCAATGGGGACCAAACATAAATCAAGAAAATCACATAAGAAGAATCAGCCTGGCCGCGGCCTTCTCATGTCAAAACCAGTAGAGAAATGACATAAAATGCAGATCTTAGGCATCTTTGAAACTCGACCAATCCATGGTGGCCACAAAGAAAAGAGAAACAAACAGACAAGGTATCAAAAATTTATGAAGCCGCGATCTCAGAGAACAAAAGCTTGCAAAAACTTTCAAAATGCCTGAAAATTTTCTAGATTGGAAGTAAATTACATTTACCTTCAAATTGCAGCATGAAATCTTCCAACGATCTACAAAAATGGCGTACAGAAACAAGAATTTCCAGCTTGGATGATAACCTAGGGTTTCAATGGCGACACCTCCCAGTAGAAATTTCCAGCAAGCAAAATGAAAGTGAAATAATAAATGAATATCATTCATTTGTTTTAGGGTTATGAATACCCTAAGAAAGGCATGATGGGGATAGGCAATCTTTTTGCCTTTTGTTTTCTATTTAAAAACTTTATTCATAAAGTGTTGAGTCATGGCATACCTTTATGCCTTATAAAATGTCCTTTCAAAATTTCATAAGACCTAGTCATTAATTCTTATATTTGGCTTTATGAAACTCCTTTATTTTTGTGCTTTTGAACAAGTTTTGTAAAAAAATTATTAAAATGATAAGATAAATCATTTTTTTTTAAATTATTCTTATAAATGCAAAACAGGGATGAGATATAATTCTTTGCATTTGGTTCAATTGTAAATATTTATTTAAATGATGATTATAAATCATTTTAAATAAAAGATATTTAGAATGCAAGAATAAGATGCCTTTATTACATTTTTTAAGACCTGGTCAAAAAGTTTTAAATGGAGCTTTAAATGACTTAGCTTAAATCATGGAAATGATTGAGAAATTTATGCCAACATGATTGAGATAAATCAGGAGTTTGGAGCCCCTAATTAGGTGTTAACTTCAGTTTTGAGTTCCTTTTGACTTGACTTGAGTCAAGGAGCGATTTGAGTTCTGAAATTGGAGTTCACATTCAGTTATGATCCTCTTTTTGAGGGATTTTCAGTTTCATACAACCCTTTGGAGTTGTTTGAGTTTTGACAACTCTTTTTGCATATTTGGAGGAGCATCTTCAGTTTCATGCCTTGTTTGGAGGAGAGGAAGGACAACACATTTTTTCTTGGAGTCAAAATTCAAATTTGAATTTTGAGAACCTTTTCTATAAGTCCTTCTCTTCTTTTCTTATTTTCTCTAGTTCTTGGTTTGGAGATTACTGAGGCATATCATTCTTACTTTGTAACTCATGATTTCTTGAGATTTTTAATGAAAATATCCCATATTTTTCAATAAAGAAGCTTGTTTTTCCTTCTTAGATCTGTCTTGTGCATGTATTATGTGTAAGTCTTTGGATTAATATTTTATGATTTCCTTGAAATCCTTTTAATCTTATTGCCTCAATGTCTTGTTCAAGTCCAGTGTGTTATAGTGCAGGTCATTGACTGTGTTTTTCATCCATTTGTTGAATGTTTGTTATGAAAACATTATTGATTTCTTTCAAACAAACTTCAAACATAAGAACCTTTCAAATGAATCATTTATGCAAAGCATGCTAGATTGAGTAGTGAATTCTCTTTTAGCTTCATTTGTTAAAATATATTGAGAGGTTTTAAAGCAAATTCAAGTCATCTTTCCATGTTGGTGAATCACCTATTTCAAGTTTTATCTTTCATATCAGTCCTTCTATCCCTTTACATTTGTCATTAAAAAATCAATTTTACAAGAAAATTTGAAGGGAGCCAACCCATAATTTGGAGGTCCACTTCATTCTCAGGTCACCCACAACCTCGAAGTGTTCCCATGTGTCAATAGGTTGCTGAATTTCATAGCTTAGCAGGGGTGCAAACCTTATTTGACAACAATGAATTTGTGGTGGAACAATTGTTTAACCCCGCCTATGATAACCCTGAAACCCGAGTCATATACCATCTAATCGAGGTTGATGCTTCTATCTACAGGAAAATCTACACCTATCTAAGAGACAACACCCTACCACCAGATCTATCCCGAAACCAGAAACATAACTTTATTCGACAAGCAGCTCAACATTCCTTGATAGCCGATGTACTTTACCGACGAGGTCTTGATGGTACTCTCCTTTGATGTCTACAACGTAACGAAGTTGAAACCACTTTATGTGAGGTTCATGAAGGTATCTATGGAACTCATTCAAGTGGACTAACTCTCGCTAAAAAAACTCCTAGGTTTGGGATATTATTGGTTGAATATGGAGGAGTCATTCCAATTTGTCATTCCAATTTGTCAAAAAGTGCCAAAAATGTCAAAT
>VDFB02321486.1:59034-78008 GCA_007258455.2 Sequoia sempervirens | reverse complement strand
AAAAGCCATAATCCAAAGTGCCATTCAAATATCTGAATATTATCTTAACAACATGTGTTTCTTTAGGACATTCTTGAAATCTAGCCACAAGATAGACTGCATGCATAATATCTAGTCTAGTAGCAGTCAAATACAATAGTCCACCAATCATTGATCTATATTTGTTGTAATCAGCTGGCCTTAGGTGAATCATCATCTTTACTTAATTTACTAGTCACCATAGGAGTGCATAGCAATTTGGAACCATCCAGCACAAACTTCTTCAACATCTCTCTTACATATTTTGTCTATGAAATAAAAATACCTTTCTCTGTTAGATTAATTTGTAGCCCATGAAGGAAATTCATCTCACCAAACATGGACATCTCAAATTCTTTTTTCATTTCTTATGCAAACATCTTATAGATAGTTTCATTTTCTCCAAAGATAATGTCAACATATACAACCACAATCAAGATTTTGTCATTTTCAATTTTAAAATATAGATTATTATCTATTACACCTTTGTTGAAACCTTGTTGAATCAAATACTTGTCTAACCTTGCATACCAAGCTCTAAGAGCTTCCTTCAATTCATATAAATACTTCTTCAATCTACAGACCATATTTGGTTGATTTGACAATTGAAATCCTTCTGGTTGTTCCATGTAGACATCTTCTTCTAGCTCACCATTCAAAAATCCTGACTTAATATCCATCTAATAGACCTCAAAATATTTATGAGCAAAAAATGTTAATTTTTTTTTGATAGCTTCCATTCTTGCCACTAGAGTAAAAGTCTCTTGAAAATATATTCCTTCTACTTGCGAGTATCCCTTACACACAAGACTTGCTTTATTTTTTACCACTTCTCCATTCTCATTCAACTCAAGTTTATGAATACCCACTTTGATCCAATTAAGTGTTTATCTCATGGTCTAGGAACCAAATCCCAAATTTAATTCTTGTCAATTTGCATATGTTCTTATTTTAGAGCTTTTGTCCAATGCTCATCTTTACATTTTTCACTTGTATTCTTTGGTTCAATCTCAAAAATTAAACATAGATTTATCTTACCGGTAGCAACTTTAGGTATGTTCAGGATCATGATGGGCCAAAAAGTGGCGATATGATGGGTATGTGGCTAACAACTTTTTTTACCCAAAATTGATGAAATTAAAAAGGTTTTTTAAAGAGATTCCCAGGTTTCCACCAATATAAATTATTCTTTACTTTGAATTTAATAAATCATTATTATTCATTTTCTATTTGAATTACAACTAAAGTCCTAATTGATAGGTTGATTGAAAAACATCTATAACTTTTAAACATTATCACATTTTTTGAATCTGAAACATGCATCACATTCTATGCTTAGCATACTATAGGATTAAAGAAAAAAGAGTTGAATTTCATGAAGTTTTGGCAAAGGTAAGGTGGTTAGACATACAAATTTTTATATTTTTAAAATTTTGTAATAAAAATTTCATAATTAATTATTTAATTGAAAAAAAAAACGAAAAAATATGCATCACATTGGGACATTAGTCATCTACTTATATCTAAAATCTTATAAAAAATTTATCATTTTATTGTGGTTAGGGTAATTGGACATCAAACTGACTGCTTCTTGTTTTCCCTAAAATTTAAATTACTACTACATTGAAATTTCAAATTTTCACCAAATGAATTTTTTTTTTTTTAAATAAACCCTGGTAGTTTTAGAAACTACATTTCAATTTGCTATAGATTCTATTCTTATATTTTTGAGGAAAATAATATAAGATAACTTATTCAAACTTTTTATGTCAATTTGCCTAACTCTAATTTTTCTAAATTTTTCGCCACTTAAGGGCCTATTTTTCCATGAAGATCCTGCACATACCCCTTTGCTTCTTTTCAATACTCCTTTTGTCTTGTCTTCAATGATCTAACTTTCTGAATGATTTTTTTGCACATATTTAGGTGTTTTTGGGGACACCACCAGAGCTTCTTCCTCTTCTTCATTCTGCTTCTCTTGCTCGTCCTTTTCCCATTCTTCCAAAACTTCTTCAATCCTTATGCAATTAGGTTCATCAAATACATATCAATCAACTTCAATTGAATTTTTCATTGCTTCATCAACATTGACCGTTGTTCTTTCTACAATCTTCCTTAGTATTTTATTGAAACATTTGTAAGCTTTTCTTTTAGTAGAATATCCAAGAAAAATACCTTCATCACTTCTAGCATCAAACTTCCCTAAATTTTCTTCATCCCATTTGATATAATATTTGCTTCCAAATACCTTGAAATACTTAATAGTAGGAATTCTTCCACACCATAGCTCATACGGGGTCTTAGTACTATTTTTTCTTGCTTGAATTTGATTGAACACATAAGAAGCAATGTGAATAGCTTCTCTTTAGTAAACTTCCAGTAGACCAGCTTTAGTCATAATTGATCTAGTAGCTTCTTGAATTGTTATGTTGTTCCTTTCAACAACTCCATTCTATTAAGGATTTCATGAATTAGATAACTATCTTTTTATTCCATGAACTTCACAAAACATATTAAACTCATGGGAAGTAAATTCACCACCTCTATCCGACCTTAAGCATTTTTTTCTCAAATTTACTTCATTCTCAACCATAGCTTTGAATGTTTTGAATCTATCTAATGCATCAGATTTCTCTCTAAGAAATGTAACCAATGTATACCTAGAGTAATCATCAATCAAAAGCATAAAGTACCTTTCACCTTGTAGACTTCTCACTTTTTTAGGACCAGAGAGATCTATATGAATTAAATCCAATAGTTCGATAGTAGATTGTTCCTTTGATCTGAAGTTGTTTCTTGCTTGCTTTCCAAATTGAAAATTCTTACAAATATCATTAATAGGCTTTGTAATCCTTGGTAAATCTCTTATGAATTGTAATAGACTAATCCCCGCTAGGTAATAAAAATTCATATGGAACATTCTTTGATGTCATAACCAACTGTCATTAATTTGAGTCATAAAGAATGTCTATTAGCACCTTTAAGTTGATATATATTTCCTTCAGACATCTTTCCTACAAAAATTATTGTTTTGGATCCTTTCCTGATTTCACATCTCTCATCTTTAAATAAAAGATTATATCCTTTACTACACATCTATCCAACACTTAAGAGATTATGCCTTAAGCCCTTAACATGGTAGACATCATCAATATTATGCTTGCCATCAAAACTTCCTAAACATATCCCACAAATATTAGCACTAGTATCATCTCCAAACATAACTAAGCCTCCGTCGTATTTTTCAAGTTTAACAAACTTACTCTTTTCACTAGTCACGTGATGTGAAAAAACACTCTCAACAACCCAATAGATCTTTTCCTTTTTGGCGTGTAGGGTAGAGATTATAGCATATTTATCTCTTCCTTTCTCTAAAAGATATTATTCCACCTATCTTTAAGAATTAGTAGAAGTAGGTTCATCTTTTATAACCAAGAATAGACATTCACTATCATCAAAATCTCCATAATAAGATTCCTCATCAGAAATACTAGCATCCTGATTCACATAATATGCTTTTTTGATCTTCTTACCTTTGTTTTCTTTTGCAAATCATTTTTTTTTCTTCTTAGATATTTCTAGACACCTCGAAGCATAGTGACCTATTCCTCCACAACTAAATCATTTAAAGGGTAACTTAACTTCATTCTTGCAGAAGTCTTTCCTCATTCTTCTCACAAAGTTAGCTTCTACTTCATCAAGATTCTCTTCATCCAGATCTTCACCTCTTGTAGCCTCGAAAGCAGTTTTTGATTTGGATTCATTTCTCAAATTCATATTTCTCATTTCATAATATGTTTGAGTTCCTAATAACTGATCTTTGGGTGATCCCACAATAGTCGTTTACAATTTTTGGCCAAACTAGACATTGAAATATTTTTTTTCTAAGTAAAATCTTCACTTCGGGCACCTATGGCGGCTAAAGCGAGTGAGGAATTTAGAAGATGATTTAAACTATAGTTTAAAATTTTCTCTATAGATTCTAAATATTATTTTCAAAATTTTTGGAATGGGTGCACCTCTTTTCCATCTCCTTCAAAAACTAGTTTTTTTAGTAAACACCATTTTTAAGGAGTGATGCTCACCGTATACAACATAATTTTTTTCCATGGAGGATAAAATTCTAATTTTTTCAAATTTAGATTTTTAACTATGATATCTAGTGCTTCCAATTGGTTTCATAGCGTTTTATTGAATATTTTATCCTTAATCAAGTTTTCAAAGTTAAACCAATTACAATGAATTCGGACACTTAAATGGGGCCATTATAACATGTAGCTTTTTGTATGTATCAAAATTCAATTTTATTTTCTTTGGATCAAGGACTTCAATATCTAGTGCACTCATATTTTTCAAATTTTGTTTTTGATAGTCTTCTATTTTTCCCACATGTACCAAGCTTGACTTCATTTGAGTCAAAACTTAAATTCACAAAAATAAAAATAAATATAATAATGAAATTAAGTTTATTTAACATTATACTTTTGGAAAGCTTATAATAAGGACTACATGCTTACAAATAGTAATTTTTAAATAAATTCATTTAATCCCCCAAAAGGTAAATCAAAAGTGGTTTTCTATCAACATTTTGATAGGTGTAAAAGGGACTCCATTATAGGTATGGTTTAAAACTAGTGATTGTTGTTACATCCAGGGCATTTGATCCTAAGGTAGTTTGATCAAACCATCTTCAATTGGAATGCTTTAAATGGAACTGTAATGCTCAAATCATTATATTTTCTAAAAAATGTGTGATTTCAGCAAAATCATAATACCATAGAATTGTAAACTAGCTTTGTGGGATCACTTGCTAGTGTAGGTCTTGTAGTCTATATGTTCTTTAATAGTAGATTCATTTTCCTTTGCCTTCATCATGGAAGTCTAAGGATCTTCTTTACAATCACGGATTCATCTATTGTAGCACCAAGTCCTCGCATTTCACCTACCACTTCATCTACTCTCTATACATGGGACTTAATGTTCTCATCTTCAAACATATGTCGGAGCTCAAACTATGTCTCCAAATTCTATAAAATTTCTTATTTGATGCTTTCATCTCCTTCATATTTATTTTCTAAAGCATCCCATACTTATTTAGCAGTCTTCAAATTTTGAATTTTAATCAACTCAGAATGTGTAAGACTATTCTTCAAAATGAACTTTACCTTATTTTTTGCTTCATGCGCCTTGATTTCATCAAATGTACTCAGGCCATTAGCAAGAGGAGTGTAAGGAGTCTTGTATACTTTCTCTACATCATATCAAAAGTGAACTTGCTTTCCATTCCATACCTTCATTAAGCGGTTAAACTCCTCTCTAAGGAACCAAGCTCTGATACCAATTATTGAACAAGACAACTAAGAGATGGGTTGAATTAGTTGTGACAAATTTTAAACTTTGCAAAATTTTACCAGAAATTAGATCAATCAAAAATCATTTACTTTGCTAAAATGATTAAGCATTAAGTGTAAAGGTGGAAACTAAAACAACATCACACATACACACTAACACAAGATTTACATGGAAAACCCAAGAAGGAAAAAATACGGTGAGGATTAGCTCACAATATATAGAATATCAAAACTAATTACAAAGGTTCACTGCCAGAGTAGGCTCACTACCAAAATATGACTCACTATCCAACAAGGGTTAACCAATCAAAAGGCATACTACCACATAGATACAAAGAAGATAGAAGAGATATGTTAAAAAGTGAAGACAATCTCAATGCAACAAATATTTCCACCATGATTCATGCAACCACATGTAGACATGCATGAATGATAGAGTACACCTTAAGCTCACTTCATCTAGAAACTCAACAATTAAATTTCACACTAATTTTCCAAACTCGCATCACATACAAACTGTTTCGCATCTATCTTGCTCTATTTCTTTGTATACCTTTCATCGATATCTCATCCTATATTTATACCATCTTCAACTTTGAAACGTATCCAAATTCGACCATGCATCAGTCAAATTCAAATTAGTTCAGCCTCAAAACATTTTAGGGTGGAATTAGAATGAGGGCAACCTAGACACACGCTTGATGAGGACCCAAACAAGTCCTAACATGCTCCATTAACTTTGAAAGTAGTGTTTAACACAAGGTATGCCAAACCAGTGTAAAAAGAATAGAATAATTAAGCACATGTATCCCTTAACATGATCCAATCTTTCTAGACAACAAAATTATCTTCAACACGATCATAAAAACTTAACTCTAGAACTGCAAGTCATAAGACTCAACCAAGAAGAAATCTAGAGCAACTACATTTATCCCAGACCTCAGCTAGATACCCTGAAAAACACAGTTCATAATTGGTGAACATAACTCGCACTGTACAATGATCCAACAACCATGATCAACATATATGAACCACACAAATATATGAGAAAAACCTAGAGCAAAACTCAGAGCAACGACTGAATACCTGCAACCTTTTTTTATTACAATTTTCTCAAGATCCTTGACATATACAACCAATAACCTGAAACCATGAAATCAAACTATTTTAAATCAATGACAAGGCCTTCATTCTTGCAATAGTTAGGGATTATTGTCCCTCCTTGTTCTAACTAGATACATAAATGGTGCATTTTTCCAGTGGGAGAAATTCATGCCATATCATTTACTCCTAGACTAATGAGTGCTACCTCTCAAGGGGGTCTTAAAGATACTATCTAGTTTTTGCATATGTATAGCTGGTTGGAGATGTGTTTTTGGTCAAAGGGGGAGTATGTGCTACTATTCCAATAGAAGATCTTTTTTCATTTGTTCCTAAAGTTAGATAATATCTTATTGTTTTGTGTAGGAGTGCATGCCCCTTTGTCCTTGATGTCAAAGGGGGAGAGCGAGTAGTGTGTGTTTCCATCAATGCCAAAGGGGGAGATTGTTGGAAGTTGTCATTGAAGGCAACACTAATTTTCCATTGTAATTGATGTTAGCACTTGAGCAATAAGTTATTAGTCCTTGGTACTAGTTAATCATTAGAGTGTTGGCAAGAAGTTGAGTCCAGTTTTTGGCCAAAAAGTGGGTGTTTTCCCTAATTTTCAAAATTTGACACATTTGACCTTAAAATTTGAAGCACTTAGAGATGGAATCTTAAAAAAAATCACTAATCATAAAATGTAGTACTCAGAGTTTAATTTCAAAATATGTAATTTATTTCAATGCCTAGATGCTACAAATTGATTTTCAATAAGCGTTTCTAAAAACAATTGTTTAAAAGTCACTTTTTTTCTTACCATACCATGCACGTGTACGTCATCCATATTTTGACCTAAATTATTATATTTTTATAAATCATTTTGGGAAAAGATTTGTAACTCAATCAAGCACGCTTAATATTTTTGTAATTTTTCATTGAATTTTTTTTTGTTAAATTTTTATTAGCAATGTTTGGTTTTGAAAAATCATCGTATGTCATGCATAAGATGACCTAAACTTATCATTTTTGATTTTTTTAAATTGAAAAGAATTTTTTGAAGTACATTTTCGTGCAATCAGTTTGTCAAAAAATTATGTTAATAAAAAGTTATTAAAATACTAAAAAACTTTGATAATTCAAGTTTATGGACATGTTTCATCATAAATTAATTGAAAAAAAAATTAATCTAATTGTAAAAAAAATTACATATTTGGAATCAACATTGTCTCATCTATAATGTGTTTTCATTCCTCCAAACAATTATGCAAAAATAGGTCTTCAGACATATGCCCAAAGTCGCTATTTTCTTGTGACATTGCTAGGACTTTTAACTTGCAAGTCAAACCAAGTCAAGGGCTTAGGTTCGGGTCCCCAAGCCTTTTCCTGAACCAAAAAAAAAGCAAAAACCTGATGAAAAATCAAAATTTTATAAAATGGGATCCCTTTCATAGAAAATATAATTTTTATGCTTGAATGAAACATGATCCCATATTGAAAACGGGATCCCGTTCTATAAAACGATCCCGATCATATTTTTGCAAAATGTGATCTCGTTTCTCAAAAATTAAAAAAAATATATATTTTAATGAAATTAAGAAAATAGGATCACGTTTTAAAATAGGCCATTAAAAAATAGATCCGAGTTTTAAGAAATTGAGATCCAATTTTTTAAAAATGGGATCTGTTTCTTAAGAACGGGATCCGATTTTTAATGACCCATTTTTTAGCGGGTAGTTTTAAAATGGGATCCCATTTTCTAAGAAACGAGATATCCCATTTTCTAAAAAATAGGATTCTGTTTTTGGCTCGAGACCCCAAACCTAAACGGGATCTCATTTATAAAAAAATGGGATCTTGTTTTATTGAGGTAGATTTCAATTTATTTTCTAAGGAAAAAATTCCATGTTTCGTGGACTCATTTTCTTGCTTTTACCCATTATTATATATATTTTTGGCTAACATTAGTGATAAAATTTATAGTTGGGTGCCATGCCTTATCAAAAAAAATTGTTGAAGTTAATGGTTAGATGTCATGCCTTATCAAAGAAGAATTGTTGAAGATCATGGTTGGATGCCATGCCTTATCAAAGAAAAATTGTTGAAGTTAATGATTAGATGCCATGCCTTGTCAAAGAATAATTGTTGAAGTTTATGGTTGAATGTCATGTCTTATCCAAAGAAGAGTTGCTAGAGTTCATCTAAGAAGAGTTGTTGTAGTTCATGTCAAATAAGAATTAGAAGCATTAAGATGAGGATTGGAAGAAAGACTCATTGTGGACAGATGTTTTTGATGGTCTAGAGTATGTCTTATGATCTCTACCGATGTTCCTAATGAAGTATGTGTTATTGAAAGGAAGTTCTCAACTTTACAAGTTGCTTACGTATTTATGGTTCAAGAAGATACAATGAAATATGTCTAGGAGAATGCTCTACATTCCTCCACTATTGATTATTTAGACTTGTGGTTTTGTATTCAATGTCAATGTTATGTGGATGCTACACTTCTATCTTTTCAGTTCACTTGTGTTGCCAAGGAGATATTTATGAATTACAAAAGGTTGGCAGTGTTGTTGGTTATCTACACTAGTCCAGGAAGTGCTCCACATGTCTCTGCATTGATGTCTCTACTCCTACATCTTGGTGAATGTTATCTTAACATTTATGCACTATCCAAGTTCTAGTATCGTGGGTTCAACTGATCCTCTAGTTGTTTTACTAATGCTACATCATTTGGATATGTATTCTTTACTTCTTGAATGTAGTATTTTTTACTTGTTTATTTTTTGTTGGATGTTGATGACATGACACTATGGAAGAATTATATTAAATTTTTGTTTGATTTTTACAAATTATTCCATGTGATCCACATGTTGTTAATTGGTTTCTTTGGTGCCATATTGTGTCTTGAGTTGGATTTTTGGGATATTTGTCGATATCTAGCTGACAAGGCTTGTTCCTTTGCTTGTGTTATTTTCATGGGGGGTTGTGCCAACAATGGAAGATGTGTTATGATATATTTGGGTCTTGACCTATCTTTATTATTCTATGAATGAAATTTTCCTCTTATTTATTTATATTTTGGTCATCAAAATCCAAGTAGCCACTAGGGTTTACACTAATACATATAAATGTGCACTCAAAGTACAGACCCTTGTTGGCACACACAATCAAGTTATATGTATTAGGCCTCAAAATATTTCTTAGGCCTACACATTTCACTCCTCAACATTCCCACCCTCCATTCAAATCCTATATTCTCCTAACAACCTAAACTTCATCTTTTCTATCCCTAAGGGATAGGTTGGATGATCAAGCTATTGGAAAACATGGATGGTGGTTATAAGTTAAATACCTTAAATTTACCCATGTATGGGTGGAGGGAAGCTCTTGTATATGAAGGTTATAGCAATTCATGTTAAGACTTCACTTTGTGGATCCCACAAAGTATTGACTCCATTAATTTAAAAAAATCATCTTTCATACCTATAGCTATGTAATTTTCCAAAAAAAATATTCCCTCCTATTTTGCATCCTAAACAATCTAACATTTAATATTCCTTTTTCACAACACATCATCTAGATACTAAAGTATATTTCATCACATTGTCTTCACAAGTCATAAACCCTAAACTAATTAATATTCACTTAGGTCTACATAAATTAAATTGAAGCATTGATTTTTCATATCATATTTTTATGAGGAAATAAAAGCCAAGGAAACCACACGAATGAAAAATATCTCCATTAGTTTCAAAGAGAAATAAAACCAAGAATAAACAATGAGATAAATAATTATGTTGAACATTTATTTTTTGAATGTGAATTGGTCAAGTGATGCATTCAACCTTGTCTATAATATTTTTTTATGGTTCCTAGGTGCAAGAAAACAACTAAGTTAACATTATTGATGGATTTATCCACCAAAAACTAATTCACTACTTTTTCATGTTTGAGGAATATGACAACAAAGTTATTAGAGGGAGCACCACTTCTCTCTCTACTAAAATATAGCAAACACTAGATTCTAGACTTCAAGGGAGAGTAAAGGAGAAAATATTAGATGTGTGATAAGAAGATAATAATACTTTGAAAATATTTTTATCATCCCTTTCCTCCAAGGTATTGTAATTTAAGTTAAATTTTGTGATTAATGAAGGCATGGTGAATTACAAGTGAAATTTGAGCATCCATAGTGGACAAATTCATTTGGACTATTTAAAATTAGCTACAAAATAACAACACATTTTATGGATATGCAAAGGGACGACTCATTCGAATATCATTATACCAATACTGCTTGCTCTCATAAATACTTGACCACATGTGAACTTATGAATGTTATAATAATAAACATAAATACATTCATCAAGAACTGAAATAAATCTTAGGAATTGCATGCAGGAAATATCAACTAAGTGTAAATAAAGATTAAACAGAGGAATGAAAAACACAGAAATAAGAATGTAAGAGACAACTTTAATGTGGTTCACCCAAACTCGGGCTGCATCCACCATTTGAGAGTTCAATATTATTATCCAGCAAAATGAACCGATTACAACCCATAATCCTTGCAACTCAATACTACTGAAAATGATACAATAAAATGTCAACAGAAACCCTAACCCTTAGCCTTTATCAAGACTTATGTTGTTTACAAAAACAAGGTTTTAATGTCAGCCAATAGAAAAAATAACTCCTAATGCCTTTATAAAACAATAAAAAATCATGAGAGGTTTTGGGGGCGTTGCCCCTGAGCCCCTATGGGGGTACTACCCCTCGACCCTACCCTATATCGCGATAAGGAGCATGCTAGGGGCACTGCCCCTGGACCCTACAAGGGGTGCTACCCCTTGACCCTGTCTTGGGGGTGCTTCCCCCAAACCCCCATTAAATAATTTGGGGGGAAACCGCATCAATAAAAGTGGGGAAAATTTAACGTTCGAGTTGATTAGGCTCCATATACCAATAATAAATACTTTTTGTTTTATATAAAATATTATAACTATCCATGATAACTATCATTTATAAAAGAATGTGCTAATTTAAGCAAGTATTGTTGTCATAGCGAAAAATACTACTTCTGTAAAACTATTAGGGTAAAAATGTATATGCATTGGAGTACTTCATATTAATATTTTTTCCTATCACAAATATAAAAGTTGACCACAATAAATACCTTAAATTTTACAATAAAATGTGAAG
The DNA here is from genome assembly GCA_007258455.2 of Sequoia sempervirens. Taxonomy (NCBI): domain Eukaryota; kingdom Viridiplantae; phylum Streptophyta; class Pinopsida; order Cupressales; family Cupressaceae; genus Sequoia; species Sequoia sempervirens. The sequence continues at coordinate 66,354 of VDFB02321486.1, read as the reverse complement.
GATTGCCAACAAGTTTTATTATAATTTAAAGTTGAATATAAATTTTTGATTAAAAAAGAAGGGAAGGGCCTTGATCCCATAATAGAAAAGAACAACACAGAAATAGAAAACCAGAGAGAGACAACTCAAACACATAAGCTTGAACCCTGCAAGTTTGCTCCCAAGGACCTGTTAAGCAAAATAGAGTTCTTCTTAGGAGTATATTTCTTTCTACATTGCACAACTACCAAGAAGAATCCATGACCATATTTGAATCATTTAGGTGGGAAGGGGGAGAAGCCCCTTCAAAGTGACTAATAGATGGAGAAACAAGAACCTTAGGTGAAACAACCATGTCTAAAATTGAAGCAACATGAATCATAGTAGAGATAGCCTTCTCCGAAATCGGAGCAACTAGAACCACATGAGAGGCAACACCTTCAACAATAGGAAACTCAATAGAAACAACCTTGTCTAAAATATGAGTAGAAAAATTCATAGGAGACACAACACTAACAACAATAGGAAACAATGGAGCTATCATCAAGAGGAGTTGTGGGTGATGCTATGAGTGGTGCTACGGGTAAGGTTTTTTAAAATTTCTTGAAGGTGGGAATCCATGTTCTTGGGGTTGGCGTTATTGGTGTAGGTCAGGATGACGTTAAGGGGGTTTCAGACAATTGTCTAATGGATGAGACTACTTGTGGGTCCTTTCTGTTGGATAGCTCAAAATTTCTCCCTTTCTCTAGTGGCCTAGTTCCTGATGGTACTTCTTTGGGCAAGGTGGGGTCTCTTTCTATGGCTCCCGAGACTTTTGTGTTTGTCAATTTTGGAGCTGCTCAGAAAGCTATTGATGCTTCGATTGAGGAAAATAATTGGTCAAAGTTGTTTTGTTCAAAGCTTAAGGAAAAGAGTTCCTCTCCTCCAATGGAATTCTTTGTTGACCCTTCTTCTAGTTAGTATTTTTTCTTTGTACCAAATTGTATTTTGACAAGAGTATTATGTCTATAGAGCAATCACTAGTGGGCATGCTTTTGGGGCCCCGACCCAATATTGACTTGGTCCAAAACCTATGTAAGAATCGATCGGTGGAATCTAAAGGAATAGATTGATGCGGTGGACCTTGCTAAGGGCTTCTTCTCTTCTTTATTCTCTTGTGAGCAAGATCTGTTGAAGGTCTTGGTGGGGGGCCTTGGCTTATTGGAAAATCTACCTCGATGCTAAAGAAATGGGAGGTAGGCTTCTCCCCGAATTCCTGCTCCTTTGATTCGGCTCCGATGTGAGTTCGTTTGTCAAGGTTTCCTCTTGAATTTTGGGATGAACAAGTCTTTAAAGGTATTGCATGTACCTTTGGGTACCTGTTATCTATAGAAAATTTGACTGCTTCATGATGTTAGTTGGTCTATGCTCAGTTGTGTGTGATTTTGGATTAGGCTACAAATCTTTTGTCTTTTATCAAGATTAACTCTAAGTTGCAAGTATGAGATCAAGTGATTGAGTTTGATTCTATTCTATTTTCCTATTTTCACTACAAGAAGGTTGGTTACTAGGTGAAGAAATGCCCTCTAAAGCCAAAGGTGCCTTCCCAAAAGTTCTCGACCCCTAGGTTGGCCTCCATTCCTAATAAAGTATAGAAGGAGGTTGGCAGGTGCCATGATTTTGGGGATTTGCTAATTACAGTTGAGCCCTTGGTGGATACTATAAGTGATGGTCATCCTTTGGTTTTTTTTGTTTCAGATGTTGGGTTGGAACCTAGTGTTAAGTGTGAGGCTCCTATTAGGAGTGTTATTGGTCCTACCTTGGAGTCTGCTAGGATCAGTCCTGTTGTGGAAGTTATCTCTGAGGAGGTTGAGTTGAAGGATTCACTTGAAGAAGAGCTTGTGTTGGGTGTGGTAGAGGAGCAGGTGATAAGTCTTTGGCTCTTGTGGTTTTTGAGCCTGAGAAGGTGACCCCTTTTAAGATGGTTTTGGATGTCTTTTCTTCCTCATCCATGGAGGATTTTATTTTTTTGGGTTCTCTTGTGGAGGGACCATTTGTGACCTTAAAGGTGGTGACTTTTGGGGAGACGAAGGTGGAGTCTGTAGCTTCAGAGAAAGTGATGGTGCTCACCTCTTTTGTCAATGATTGTAGATCTCTTGATTATTTGGTGGCAGAGGCTAGGGATCCTCTTCCCTCTACTTCAAAATCTTAGAATAGGAAGAAACCCACTCCCTCTTTTGTGGGAATGGCTATGAGGAACCGAGTGAAGATGGATTTTGGTTCAGAGCCAGGAGGTAGACGTAGACCTTCTCTACAACAAATTCGGGAGGAGAGAAAACTTGATATAGCCAATGGGTCACAGCCTACTCTATTTGAGATGGGCCTAAGGGCTCCTCACAAAATCTTCTATGAAGATCCTTTCTTGGAACATTTGAGGATTAAATAATCCTCACAAATAGGATCTTCTTGCAAATCTTGTGAAAGAACATTGTCCTGATGTCACTTTGATTTAGGAGACTAAGATGGGGGTTGAGAAGGTTGAAAAAATTAACAATAGGTCTTTTAAGGATTGTGGCTTTCAGGCGTTTAAATCTAATGGGGCCTTTGGTGGTGTGGCTACTTTTTGGAATCTTAAGGCAGTTTCAGGTATTGTTTTGTTTGCTTTTGATAATCATGTTGCTACTTCTTTTTCTTGTCCTAGAGATAAGTTCACCAAGGTGATTTCTAACATCTATGATCCTAATTTGAAATGTGCTTAGAAGTGTTTTTGGGGGAGCCTACACATTCTTAAATACCAATTCTCTTTTCAAAATTGTCTGGTTATGGGGGACTTCAACTTTTCACTTAATGATTCTGATAAGTTTGGGGGTGCCCAGGTTGTAGAAGATAGTTGTTTTGATCTCATCAATTTCATTAATGGTAATGTGTTTCTAGATTTGGATTTGTGTGGAGTGTCCTATACTTGGTCCAATAGGCGTATGGAGGATGCTCTCATTCAGGTTAAGCTTGATAGGGCCTTGATTTCACTTGATTAGTTGCAATCTTATTCCTATTCTCTTTCGACCTTACAAGACTTAGCTCGGATCATTTCCCTATATCCTTGAATGTTGAGCTATTAGGTCATAAAAAGTCATTCCCATTCAGATATGAAAAGATGTGGACTAGCCACCCAGAGTTACTTTCCAAAATTGTTGAGTGAACTGGAATATTAATGTTTATATATCTATTATGTACAAAGTTGCTAAGAAGCTTGCTTCTATTAAACAAAATCTAATCCAATGGAATAAATCCTCTTTTGGAAATATCTTTAAGGAGAAATCTAAGATAAAGGCCAAATTGGACATCTTGCAATAGAGAATGCAGACCAGTGGGAATGATATGTCACTTCTCTACGAGGAAAGTATCCTTTTAGCCAATTTGTACAATATTGTAGCTAAGGAGGAGGAGTTTTGGAATCAGAAGTATAGAGCTATATGGCTTCAAAGTGGGGATAAAAATACCCATTTCTTCCATCTCATGACTTTCAAGCATAGATCCTCATAATAGGATTTCAAAAATTGTTGTGGAAAATCTCTCTTTGGAAGAGGATGATGATATCAAATCTATTTCCTGGTCATTCTTTGAGGATTTTCTTTTTGAGGATTGCCCTCTTGATCCTATTTTCCAGCAGGTTTTTCTTAATGTGATTCCTAACTTGGTGACAGAGGAGGAGAATAGAGGTTTGACTGGTATTTCTTCTGAAGGGGAAATTAAAAGGTTGTGTTCTCCTTTGAAGGAAACAAATCTCCTAGACTAGATGAGTTTCCTATGTTGTTCTTCCTGTCTTATCGAGATATTATTGTGAAGGATGTTATCGATGCTACCAAAGATTTTTTTGGTAGTAGGTAGCCTCTTAAGGAATTGAATTCTAAGTTTATTGTGCTAATTCCTAAGAAGCTCAAGGTTGTGCATTTTGGTGATTTCAAGCCCATCATCCTGTGTAAATATTTTCTCTAAAGTCTTGGCTTCTAGATTGCAAAGGGTCCTTCCTAGGATAATCTCTCCTCAACAAAATGGTTTTGTTTTGGGTATGCAGATTTTGGATTCAGTGCTCACAGTACATGAGAATATTCACTCTCTAAAAGTTAATAAGAAGCCTAGTCTTATTTTGAAGTTGGATTTGGTGAAAGCCTATGTTCAGGTGAATTAGAAATTTTATACAATATCCTAAAGGATTTTGGCTTCTTAGATCAAGTTCTGCAAATGGTTGGATAATTAATTTCTTCACCATCATTTTTGGTGCCGGTGAATGAGTCACCTTCTGTCTTCTTTAGAAGCTCCCAAGGGTTTTGGCAAGGAGATCCTATTTCTCTTTTTCTCTTTATCATTATGGTGGATTCTTTGGGAAAATATCTTCTTCAAGTGGTGTCTAATGGTGATTTCAAAGGCCTTTATCCTTCTTCACATCATCTTTGTTGTTCGCATCAACAATTTGTTGATGATATTATTATTCTTATTGAAACATTGGTTGATTTGGCTAAATCTATCTGTCTTATTCTCCAATAGTATGAGGCAACTTCTAGTCAAAAGGTTAGTTTTCCTAAAAGCACTATCTTCTTTCTTAATACTTTGGAACATCATCAACAAAGGATTGCTAGTATTTTCGAATGTAGCATTAGGGATCTCTCCTCAACCTATTTAGGGCTTCCTCTTTGCTCTAATGAGGTTCCAAACTCCTTTTGGAAATAGGGATTTGGAACCTCTTTTCCTATTCCTATCCCCGATTCATATTCCTGCTTCTTCTCCTAATGATTTTGTGGTGTGGAGGTTTCCTCCTAATGGCTATTTTTTGGTGTCTTGGACCACCTCTTTTCAAACTCAGATCCTTGGTCACAGTCCCTTTTGGGGTCATCTATGGAATGCAAAACTTTTTCCTAAAATTAATATATTCTTCTGGCTTCCTTTTCAAGACAAGATCTTAACTCTTAACAATCTTGCAGGAAGGGGTATGGCTATGCTGAATAGGATTTTTTTGTGTAAATAAGTTGTTGAGGATAGTTATCATCTTCTGGTTGGATGCAGTTTCACTTGGGATGTGTGGGATCATATTTTTCAAGGGTGGGATATTTCTTGGGTGTTTCCTACTTCAATTTTGGAAATTTGGTTTTAGTGGGTGGCAACTTCTCAAAATTTGGCTCTCTCAATGCTATCGTCTTTTATCTTGCCGCATGTGGCTTGGAAAGTGTGGAAGGAATGTTTTTCATCAGCTAGAGCTTCCTCCTTCAAGGTTGGCTTTCAAAATTTGTGAGGCTATAAAGGAAAATTTTCTTTTTGAATGCTCATTGCTTCCTACCTCAGGTCCCAAGGCTATTGTTTCAAATTATGATTTGTTGGTGGGGAACCAATGGAACCTCTCTTGTGATAGTTATATTCTAGTGAAGAAGATTAAGGCTTCTAGGGAGGGGGTTATATGGAAAGCTCCCTCTCAGGGCTGGTTCAAAGTTAACTTTGACGATGCTACAAAGGGGAATCCGGGACTTGCTAGCTATGGGGCAGTGTTACATGATGAAAATGGTAGGTTTGTATTTGCAGTAGCACTCCCTTTGGGAATCCAAACAAATGACCTTGCAAAGGCAACAATAACCTACCATGGCCTTTTACTAGCTAGTGAAGTAGGGGTTACTAGACTATCGATAGAAGGGGTTCCCTTACTATCATAAATTGTCTCCTAAAGATTAGTGTGCCATCTTGCTCCATAGCTCATTTAATTAATGATGCTATTGCTATCATTAATTCTTTTGATGAGGTGAGAATTACTCATGTTTTCTGGGAGGCCAACTCACTTGCTAATGGGTTCACTAATTTAAGAGTAATGGCTCATAATTTCTGGCATACTTATGATTCCATTCCATTTAATCTTTAGAGTGTCTCTAATTATGACCAGATGTCATGTCAAGGAAGTGGATACAGGGGGAGATAAGTTATTTTATTTCTTCCTTGGTTGGTTTTTGCACTTTGAGTTTAGTTCTTGCTCATTTAATAATTTCTTTTTAGATTCTTTTGAGATCATGGGTCGACGGGAGTTGAGGTATGGTAGTACCTGGATTTTGAGGTTCAGACGGCTTGTGGGTATTTTTTGCATTTACTTCTAGATTGTTCGCATAACCCTTTCTGTGCAAAGGAACAAAGAGCTGGTTGTGAGTAGATTGTTGCAATCCACTATGGGAGGAGCTTGTTGTAGAGTGGAGCCAAGCTCTTGTGATGAATTGAGTGGTAATAAGTCTATCTAGGAACACTTGGAGAAAGGTGGTGTTTGCCCATATTTGTTGAGGCTACATGGTTCTGACCCGGAGGTGATGGAGGATTTTGTGAATGGTTGGAACAATAGAGTCCTATGTTACCAAGTTGTGGAGTTCAACATCACTGAGGACTTCATCGCTAAGGTTATTGGTCTTCCTTCGAAGGGTAGGAAGTTTTATAGGGATCAGGTTGCGGCTAAAAAGGCATTAGCAAATTTCTTTGAAGGCTTAGAGAAGCATAAGCTCAGGAGCATTGGTAGTGGAGGATATGCTCATAAATCCATCATACCGCTTTGGAGAGACATTGTTCTAGTGATTATGCAATTCTTCACTTTGGAGGGAAGCTACTCTGTTATCTATGGTTATCATTTCATGTTACTTAACTATTTTTGCCACAACAATCTAGTTTTGTTTCCCTTTTACTTGCTTGTTTCCATGGAAACTAGTATTGAGGATCATCGAAAGAATCCTAGGAAGGCTATTCTACATGAAGGCCTCATGAATCTTATATTTGATCATATTAAATTGAAGGTGTTACCTGTTATTTCTAAGCTCTCTTCTGCTCGTAAAAAGGGAGGCACTGACAATGGGTATGAAACTGGTGAGTCAGCGGGAGAGTGGGAAGGGGACTTTGAGGAAGACGACTCTATTTATGATGAATCTTCAGAGGATGAGGGTGAGTGTTTCAATGAATTCGAGGACTCAATGACTTGGTCTAAGGGTTACGAAATGGATGTTGAAATGAGGGAGATCATTATTCCTTCGAACAATGAAAATGAATTTGAAGGGGAAAAAAAGGTGCCCTAAGAAGGGGAAGTGTGCTTTCAAGCAAGAAGCAGATGAGCTGAAAGGTTTGGAGGATTCCCTCGTTCCTATTGTTAAAGGGGTTCAGGGAGATGTTAATGAGGGAAACAAGCAACCTATGGCAGATATCGGGTAGGATGATGAGGGTTTTGTGAATCCCAAAGCGGCTAGTCGAAGCCATGATGATCTTGAGTCTCTTGTTGGTAATAATGTTTAGCAGGTTAAGCAGATTGATGTTAAGATGGAGCGGCTTGAAATTATGGTTAATTTCCCCGACATC
>VDFB02321486.1:31809-53710 GCA_007258455.2 Sequoia sempervirens | reverse complement strand
AGGTAAGATTTAATATCAAATATGAATATATTATTTCAAGTTAATATTTAACATAAATTATTTTATTTTATTTTTGTCTTCTATTATTTTATCGCTGCAAGTCAAACAAATATGTCAAGACTGTCAAAACTCAAACTAAAACGAATTCTGTGAAGAATCAAAATAATTCTTAGTTTAAAGAATCAAGAAGCTTCCACAAAATATTAAAAAAAAACCATTAGACTTGATATCATAGCAACTCTACTACAAGCTTAGAGAATCCATTAAATCCTTATAGAAGTTTCGTAAAGAAAACACACGAAGATGCCAGAGTTGGGGAATAGATGTTAGGGACATTCAAGTATTGAGGACATGTTATATACTAAGGCAGTTATGAGTTAACATGAGAAGAACACACAAACCGCAGGGGATGGTAGGGGCCATTGATGGCCCTGGCATAAAGGACCTATCACTGATGCTAAAACATGCTATGATATGCAAATTTTACAAAAGGTCCATTGTCCTTTATCTAATAACTAACCACAAATTTCCTGCCATTCGAAGCCCTCAATGTCTAACAGTAAACCAATATCCACCATTTCTAACCACATGGTCACTACACTTTCAAATTCTTAATTAACTAGTGACTTAAAAAGCACCTTAAATTGGAAGAAATATGATTTAACCATAAGCAAGGCTATTCAGACAGTTTTTGGCAAGAAAACATTGACAAGGTGGGAGCATGCCATTATGATGACTCAGGTTGAAACCCTTTAGGGATTGTTCAGCCATGATAGTATGGCCAGTTGCTTAAGCATTCCACGATGAATCTCTACAGAAAAAATACCCTCTATACTTCAATAGCATGAACTATATAAAGTCATTATAAATAATAATAATATCAAGGTTCTGAAGCTCGTGGACTGCTGAAAAGAGAAATTAGGCCTAAGGTAGGAAAATGCCAAATAAATAGGGAAAAGAAAGCTTACATTTTGCACTCAACACTACCATCATGGTTGCAGAAAGGACAGCTGAAGATAGTACTCAACTTCTACTTTTTCTTTGGCAAAGCCTTCTTCAACGAATTTCTCTTCCCCATTTTTAAAAAAAATCAAAATTTGTTCAAGACCTTTGAATCTGCATCCACAGTTAATTCACACTCAAGAAACTAAGAGAACAAATTGTAAAAGATGACCCATGAAGAGAAGAAAGGGGGAAGGAACAATTCTTGGAAACTTATATAAGAACGAAGAAAATCTCTTAAAAAAAATAAAGAATTTCAGACCTGCAATGTTCTTTTAAGAAGAAGCTAAGTGAAAATGGATTTAAGCGGCCTAAGCTACTATTTTTTTCATTTATTTCTCTTGATTACTAAAAGTTCTAGCACCTTCTAATACATGACTTTCTTTATTAAAATTCAATTTCTTTAAATAGGTGCTTTTTGGGACAATAGGTATCTAATTTGGTCATAACTCTTTAGCTGAATGTCATTTGAACGTCAATTTCTAGCTGAAGAGTTATTCCTTACACTATTTTTTTATGGATGTCATTTTAATAATAATAAATGCTAAATAATGGAATGAAATAAGCTTATAAAAATCTAGATTTTTTCCTTAAAGAAATTAAGTAATATTTGATTATGAAATGCATATACATTTAGAACATAAAGCAATGCTAATGAAAAAAAAAAGTTGCCATTAGATTAACAAAAAGGCGCTATAAATAGAAATAGAATGTTCCCATCCAGTTTTCAAATCAATATTTATTTGACTTTTATGTGATAAGTGATAGTTTGGAGGCTTCTGCCTAATATTTTGGAGGTTTTTACCATTAAATGACAACTGGTTTACTATTAAATGACAGTTGAAACTTGTTTTTTGATTACTCAATAGTGGCTTGTAGGTGTGAGACTTGTTTTAGGCTCAAATCTCACAATATATGTAGCCTATGGGCTATAAATGTAAATAAACATCTATTAATAATATATTGGAATAGATAACTAAAATGTTGTTTTTAAAATTAATAGTAAATAATAGTAAATTTAATTATACAAAATGTTATGATGAAATAATTTTGATATAGTAGAATATGAAATCAAATTAGTGAGAAAATGAGTGTCCTCGATATATTCAAATGATAAGAATTATGATATATTTAAAATTATACGTAAATCAAATTGACATTATATATGATCAAACTTGACACTCCATGAAAATGCCTTGATGTATGGTCTTACTCTATAGCCAATGCAAATAATCCTTCCAATTATGTAATTTGTGACTTGATTCACTATGATCCCAGTTCTTTAATGATGTGTAAGAATTGGCGATATTTAGAAAAAAATGAGATTTTTTTTAGATTAGGAGGATTCACATTATCCTTAGGCAACCCCTTTGAATAATCATATTTGTGACCTTGGAAAAGTATTGGGAGACAAGAAATAAGCATGCAAGTAATCTAAATGTGAATTTTTGTGCAAGCATTATTATTTCTAGTGCTCCAAATATAAGTATTCCTATGGATGCTCCTTGTAATGTCGATAATGTGTTATATGGGTAATCAATTAACATGTCCAAATGGATATCTTTAAATATTAAGATGTAACAAAATATAACACAAATGTTTACCAATTTAGGGAGAAGCTAAAACCTCTAACAATGAATGCATACAAATAAAACACAATTCAGTCCAAGTTAATGATATTTATTGATTTTAAAGTTTACAATTTGTAGTGTAGAAAAATGTACACTTTTACATTTCCATGCACTATGTTTGCATCCCCTTAATAAATTGGATTTAATTAAGCCTTTAATTGGTTCAATTATACATCCACGAGCCTAATCAATTTCATTTTCCAAAATAGAAACCCACAGTTAATTAGTTCTTACACTTAATTACACATCTTGGAAAATGTGTCCTAGGTTTAAGACCTAGGAACCATTTGCCCAAGGGTGAATGAGTCCTCCTGAAGTCTAGGATCCCATTTTTTAATATGTTTTTGTTGACATTTTTATGATCTAAATTCAAATTGCAAAGGTCAACTTGAAGTGTTTAATTGTTGGGTAATTAAGGAAACACCTATATATACATATTTATTTATCAATTCAAGTCTAAGAATAATTATCTAATATTAAAGAAACTTTCACATAAGAAAAGATTATTGTCAAGAGCAATGGAGAGTAGATTCATCAATCAATTATTATAGCATTTCAAGGTTCTCTCATGATGTCAAGATTTATGTGTGTTCATGCATGTTTTTTAGCTAATATTGTGATGTAGGTTTCAAGTTTTCAAGCATTAAATAAAGTGTGAAATAAAGCATCCAATCAAGCCATTTCATGCAAGATCCAATCCTTGGAGTGATGTGTTAGACTTGAATCCTCTAAGGGTAGCAATAAAATGGTTTAGAAAGTTGTAACAAGCTATTGTTCATTCATCATTCCTTCCATTTATGGTTTTATTTCTTTATCAAGGTTTAATTGTCAAACTAGGGTTTGACCAAGGCAAACCCATATATGCTAAAAAGAAACATGTTTCTCTTCTTTGTGTGTTTGTAGATTTGCAAGTGAAGAAGGATTGAAATTGGATCAAAAGTGTAATCTTGCAAAGTTGTCAAAGTTGCCATCAAAGTTGTCAAGACACAAAAACTCACCTAAAAGTTTTATTTTTGGCTTTTTGATACTCAAACTTGAGGGAATCAAAACCTTGGATCTGAAATTAGAGGTTTGTAAAAAGAAATTTCAAAGCCCTATACAAAGACCCATTCACCCTTAGGTGAATATGTCCTTTAGCAGAGCCTAAAACCCACTTTTGAAGCTAGGTAAACACCATCCTAACCTTCTCAGACCTGTTGGTTAATGGTTGTTTCTATCAGTTTTATCATAATACTTTGTGTTTCAAGGGATAGATCTTATAAGTTTGATTGTTAATGCACTTTTATTCTTCTCCTACAACTGTTGTTTAGTCATTTCTATCATAAGGAAGTTGGGGCAGCATAGTGTCCAAACCTAGGGTTGACTCACCTTGAGGGTTGCAAGTCAATTCTAACCATTAGTGACACTATCCATATTCCTAATGAACATGGAAAAAGTTGATTTGTGATTATGTGGACACTTCCTTTGTATTTTTGGCATAGGTCCCTCATTTTTTAAATCTCATATTTCACTCACCTCCTTATGCTTTTTTCCTTTTGTTTCACTGTTTACAACTCAATTCAATCCAAACTCCCTAATACAATGAAATTATAGATTACTCTTACAAAAATTCAAGTACAACTTAGGGAGAAGCTAAAACCTCTAACATTGAATCCATACAAAGAAAAAGATGAGTCATTTCCTCTAGTAAGGAGCAAATTGTTGAACTAATTTTATTATATCAATAGTGAATGGCCCTTATGTAGACCAAGCTCCATATATTTTATTTGGATTAGTGGATATAAAATATTAAGATTATTTTCCTCACTCATTCCTTCTATTTTGCATTCATTTGATCATTACTAATAAATAATTAAAATAAAAAGTATATATATAATGTTTTAGATATCAACTAATTGATATAAATATGGTCAAAGGATAGAAATTGGCCATACATTGAACTATTTATGTCTTAGTGTGAGGAAAAATAGAATTTAAAGCTAAGTTAATAAATAAATGTAAATAAAACAATTATAATTAATTTAGATTAATTAAATGGCATATTAGAATAGATAACTAAAATGATATTTATGAAAGTAATTATAAAATAATAATACATTTAATTAGAAAAAATGTTATGATGAAATGACTAGAATTGTATAAAATTAAATCACCTATGTGAGAAAATAGATGTCCTCAATATGTTCAATGTTTGGGAATTATGATAGATTGGAAATTATGTGCAAATTAGATTTTCATTCTATAAGATCAAACTAGCCACTCCATGAAATTCTTTTGATGGGTGTTCCTACTCTTTAACCAATACCAATGATCATATTGACTATATAATTTGTGACCTAGTTCATTAGGATCTCATTGCTTTAATGATGTATAAGAATTGGTGGTATTCAAGAAAACCTGGGGGAAATTTTTGGATTAGAAGGATTCACATTATCCTTAGTCAAGCCCCTTGAATGATCATATTTATGTCCTTGGACAAGTATTGAGAGACAATAAGTAATCATGCAAGAAATCAAAATGTAAATTTTGATACAATAATTGTTCTTTTTAGTGCTCTAAATATAATTATTCCTATGGATGCTCGTTGCAATACATATACTATACTATTTCTATGTAGTCAATCAATGTGTCCAAGTGGATGTCTTTAAATACCAAGACATAAAAAAGTATCACACAAATGTGTACCACATTGGCTACAAACTAGTATGAAAGGATGAGAGTTGGATATTTAATGATAATTGTAAAATTACATTGAACTATTTATGTGTTAGTGTACAAGAAAACTAGAAGTTAATCCAATTCTTTAAATAAATGTAAGAAAAAAAATATACTTCATTTATAATAATTAAATAATAGATTGGAATACATAATTAAAATGATATTTTTGAAAATAAATATAAAATAATAGTGGATTTAGTTGTAAGAATCATTAGGATGAAATAATTCTAATATAAATCAAATCATCCAAGTGAGAAAAAAGATGTCCTCAATTATTCAATGTATGAAAATTATGATAGATTTAGAACTATGTGCAAATTAAATTATCAACATCCTATAGGATCAAACATGCCACTCCATGGAAATTCCTTGATATGCATGGTCCTATAACCAACATAATCTATCTTTTAGATTATGTACTTTGTGACCTAGTCTAGTATGGCTCCAATTCTTCAATGACATGTAAGAATTGGTGGCATTTAGAAAAAACTTGGGGAAACTTTTAGATTATGAGGATTCACATTAGGGTAAGTGCATGGGGACAAAAGGGGGTCAGCAATGACAACTTTGTTTTGTAAAATTTATTAAACCTAAACTTGGATGAATAATTAAGGATGCACATAGTCAAAAATTTAAAGGTATCACATGAATAGGAAATATAGTAAAAGGAAGTACACACCACACAATATGTTATATTTTAGTGATAAAAATAAGAATATTTGGTTTGCACTCAATTTTTGATCCTCTTAATTTCTTAACTATTGATTAAACATCTTAGTAGTTTAGAAACTAGACTCAAACTAGTACAATTCTTATTCTTATCAAATCTTCAAATTTTGAGTGTAAGCATCTTTATTTATTTATTTGATTCTAGATTAAAATAGGCCACTTTGACCCTCTTTTGTCTCATGTTTCTGATTGCACCTTCAAATTTTCAAATTTGAAGTGCCCATATTGAAAATTTTTCCTTTGCACACTTAGAAGGGCACCTGCAAAATTTATCTGAGTGACCTACTTTGGAGGGTCACAATTTGAAGCCTATTGATTTTCATGCCAAATGGATTGTTGCTCTCCATTCTCCTTACATTCATGTACTCCCCTATCTGATTTCATAGTCTCGAGATCAAATTTGCTATTTTTTTTAGATCAAAAGCAAATGCAGTTTGTTCAGTTTTACATATGCATTTGTGACAATGTTTCAAGGTGATCATCTTTGACCCCTAATATCTCATGAAGAGTAATGACCGAAGAAAATCCCTTTTGCACACGTACTCAGTGTAACTAGATGAGATTATGTTTCAATGGAATCCCCCCATAAGTTGTTTTGATATTTTTCAAAGTGGTGACTTTCATAGCCCTGATTGGTTTTGAACAGGTGTAGTAGAAATGGCTAACTAAGCAAATTTGACATTGAATAACTTTCACCTCAGGATCTCTTTTGTCGAACCGTCTTTTTCATTACATTATTGGGTCTGATTTCTACACACCTTTTCAATTTGGCGCCTCCAGGTTAAGTTTTGATAGGTTATTTAATTACTTTCTTATCGCGACATGGCCAAAAATGGTGTCCCAAAAAGTTTCAAATTTTGAAAATATAAGGATAGCCCATTTCTTTTTTTGGTCTAAAACCTCTATAGCTCCATTTTGATCAAAAAAGAGTTCATATGATACATTATTTTAATGTACTTTTGTTGTGGCAAACATGTCTCGGGCATTGGTTACAAAGGAGGTACCTAAGTTCTAAGGTCTTGACAAAATTTGAGGAAATGGGTTTTCTCTAAATAATTGATTATAGCTATACACAAAAAAATCTCAGTTCTAGAGGTCACCGTTTGTGTGCAGTGAAATTTCTTCATTTGTCCTACAAGCATAATTAGAATTTGCAAATTTACTAATGTTTTTGATAAGATAAGCAACATTTATAGGGTGTTGTACCCTTTACACAGAAAGCCCAAAGGGCCAAAAAAAGAATCTAGTTCAAACCAAAAATGAACTAGGAAAAGAGGACAAACCACACAAAAATAGCTAACAGATAGTTGTTCAAGCTTAGACAAGGACTAGACAACCCCAGAATTTGAGGGGACTAATCTGACTCCCTTAAACCTAGGCCACGAAGATGCAACAGATTGAGGGAGTCCTTTCTTTGTTCTCAGCACAACAAACCAGGAAGACTCAGAATCCAAGTCCTCTAAGCGAGGCGAGAGAAGCGGATCAATCGAAGCCACCTAGGGCAAGGAGCCACCACACTGCAGGGGTGCCATCAATAGTGTAGGGGAGGAAACGAGATCAAGAGAAAGACCATCAAAAGCAAGTAACAAAGTTCAGGAAGGCTCAGACAAAACAACGTTAGTAGATCAAGCCAACAGAGGCTCCACAAGAAGGTTAGTCGAAGGAGGAGCAGACAGAGGTTCCTGAGAAGAAGCAATAGGGTCAACCTCCATAGAAGAAACATCCAAAGGAGGAGAATCCACCATGAGGTGATCTAGGATAGCATCCTTCCACCAAGTAGTAGCACCTTTGCGGCAGGCTTGAGGGCAGTTAGAGGCCAAATGACCCACACAGAAGCATCTCCTACACCAAAAGGGGAGACCCTCAGAGTCCAAGAGCTACTTCCAAGGTTTGTCCTCCACCAATAAGACTACATCACCATGGAGAGGTTTGGAGATGTCTAAATCAACTAATAAACAAGCTATCGTAGTATGTCCCATCTCTTGAGTCATAGAGTCCACCATCAAAAAGAAACCAATGGTGTTGCCAATAACCTCATAACATGAATCCTCCCAAAACTAAAGAGGGAGATTTGGCAATCGAACCCAAACTGGTCTAGTTTTAAACAACTCCATAAGGGGATTGCATGAACAAGACCAAGGCTTGATGGACAATGAATGAATACCCCACATTCACCCCTTGTCTAGCACACAGTCACACTCTATGGAGGAGGCGAAGGTTGCTAAAAAGAAACCCCTTACACTGGGATAGAGTTCAATCTCACCAAAGACCAATGACTTCTAGGAGGTAGTAACCTAGCCATGGAGATTGGGAAGGGAGGGCCACAGGCTATTAAACTTGCAGACCACGCCTTGTTTCAAGTAGAAATCCTCATTCTAAGAAACTTCAGGTCCAGAGACCACAACAAGGGAATCACGAGCATAGGGCAGAGGCCGAACTCGAGACTGAGAAGGAGGCTGAGTACTTGCTTTAGTAGCCTCAGAGAATGACTTCACCCTACCCACAGTAGGACCCCCAACAAGAGGGACATCCACTTGTGTAGCAACACTAGGAACAGAGCCCACAAAAGCTCCTGAAGCATCAGGACCCCCACCAAAGATAGGACCATCAGAAACAGGAGCAACAGGCACCAGGGGATCCACACCCAATCCATGCTTTGCACAGCCACCATTCAACAAAAGAGAAGCCTTGGTAGGACTACAACCAGAAGCCACCCAACCAACCCCATCAGTAGTTGTGTCAAAGCCCAGAGCATTGATGCCATTTGCAGAAAGCAAGAGGGCAGAGCTATCCCCATCCACACATACTCCACCCACACCAAAACCCACACCTAGCGACCTTCCAGGAGAGCTAGATCTAGTCGCAATCCTGACTCGTAAAGAACTACTAGTAGAAAATGCCCGTTGGGCAACAATGCTCCCACTCATATACATTTCAAAAAGTTGAGGCCATAATTGTTGGTTTGATACTAATTTTACTAATGATTCAAATACTAATGTTTAAAATATTTTAAATTTTGTGCAAATGTGAAAAATGTATTTAAGGCAAACATAAAATACAATTTCAAATGTTTTGGAGAAAAAACAAGTTTAATTCTTTCTTGTGATTGGCTAAAAAAGCCATTTCTAGGGCAGATTTTGATTGTTTTTTGTCTTGCATCAAAGATTTGGCACCTCTTGATCTTCATGGCAGTTCCTCTAAGGCATTTTGAATAGATTCAAGCATGTATTGTGCAAATGAGGAATACTAATCACGTTTTTTGTTTTCTAACATATTTTTGGGGGTTTTTACAGGCTCAAAATTACTGCTCCATGGTCTGAAATCACCCATTGATCATTACTAATACCTGGGCAATGATTTTTTTCATGTTTGTGATGAATTCTAGGTGCCTACAACCATTAAAATGCCCCTACATCAAGAAAAACGACCTGCACATTTTCTTTAGCTATGGCTACCAAGATTCATGGTGGAACAGTGGAACGTGAAATACAACTAAGTAATGGGATTCCCCTTTTGCGATGGATGAGGTTTCTTTTTCTCCTTCACTCATTACTAATGGATGTCACCTCTTCCTAAATGAATCAATGATTGGCGATGATATGCTTTCTCTCGGGCATCACTCCTTTTTTTTATCATTTTCTAAATAAATGGGAGATGTGCGATGGTGTGTGTAAAGTTTGTAAAGCAGTGATGGACTCATACATATGTTTTAAATTTATCTTCTGATGAATTTGAATGGTAAAAATGGCTAGAGAATAAATTGAGGCATGAGGGTGAAAAAAAAAAGTTCCTAAGTAAATGGGTTTTGCAGCTTAAGGTACAGATTAAAATAAGGATTTTTCCCATTGCTATTTTTCATCTCCATTTCTATATAGCATTGGTCTCTTAATGTTGCAATTTCCTAAAACTAGCTGTGAGCAACTACAACTTTTAAATCAAATTTACTTATTGGTCCCAACTTGTTTGTGTGTAGAATTTAATGATCTACATCTCTCAAGTTTGAATTAAACACTGATATTAAGGTCAGCCAAACATTTAGGGTACTATGTCACTTAAACAATTAAAGGAGAAACATTTGTTTATAGTGTATCTGATACTTTAGCACACAAGTATTTATAAATATACTAATTAGGATTACCCTCCTTGGTTTAACAAAGCCAGAAGTGTAGAAGATTTTAGTCTCTTTGGCTGAATCTTGTTTGTTGGCCATATCAACCCGTTGAGTTTGAATATAAGAGAGTGGCAAATCTTTCGAACTTATTGCATATGTTGATTTGGGAACCAATAGTTTCTTTGGAATTACTCTTATAGTAAAAAATTAGACATTAAAATGATGGTGAAGTCCATAAAAAGTAATGGATCAAACTTAATATGTTTGTGTGTTTATTTTCTTCTTAGCATGTGCGTAGTCTTTTGGAACTTACAAAATATAGAAAATTTATGTAAAAAGTATATTTTTTTCTCACAAGTAAAATAAGCACAACAAAGGAGTTTTCAAGCAATGAAGTTGGAGAAGAAAGACAATGCATGCAACAAGCCATTGAAGAGGTAAATAAAAGTACAAATCTTGGTTTTGATCATGTATATGAAAAAGAGAATGTAGATATACAAATTGGTAAGGAGGAAAATAAAAATTTGGCATTACAAGAGGCATGCATTCACCTAACCAGCACATATTCAAATTTGCATGACCAAGATGAAATCTACTATCTAGAGGTTGGGTGATCCCACAATACTAGTTTACAATTTCTGGCCAAATTAGACACTGAAATATTTTTTTCTAACTAAATCTTCACTTTCAGGCACCTATAGCAACTAAACCATGAATAATTTTAACATGATGCAAACTAGTGATTTGTGACATTTTTTCTATAGATTTTTAATGTATTTTTTTCAAAAAATTTGGAATTATATTGCACTTCTTTTTTCATCTCCTTTGAAAACAAGCTTTTTTCAATAAACAAGATTTTTATGGAGTGACACTACTATAAACACATAATTTTTTTTCCATGAAGGATAAAATTCTAACTTTTTCAAATTTATATTTGTAACTATGTTGTCTAGTGCTTCCATTTAATTTCATAGTGTTTTATTGAATATTTTTTACTTAATCAAGTTTCAAAGTCAAACCAATTACAATTCAGACATAAGTAGACCGTATAGCACAACATTTTTTTTATGTATCGAAATTCAATATTTTCTTTTGGTTGGATCAAGTACTTCAATATCTTGTGCACTCATATTTTTAAAAAAAATTGATAATCTGCTATTTTTTTTTGCATGAGCAGAATAGAGAGCTTGATTTTCAGTGATAAACCTATATTCACAAGAAATAAAAAATAAATATAACAATTAAATTAAATTTATTTAAAATTATACTTTTTGGGAAGCTTATAATAAGTAATACATACTTACAAAAAATAAATTTTAAAATAATTCATTTCATCCCCTAAAACATAAATCAAAAGTGGTTTTTTATCAACATTTTGATAGGTGTAAAGAAGACTTCATTATAGGTATGGTTTAAAAGTAGAGGGGTTCTATCCAAGGGGTTTTGATATAAGGTGCTTCGATCAAACCCTCTTCAATTGGAATCCTTTAAATGGAACTCTTCAAGGCTCAAATAATATTTTTTCTAAAAATATGTGATTTCAGGAAAAATCAAGATCTCTCGGAAACTGTAAACCCATTTATTTGAGGCAACACAAACTTATTTTCAAGACAAAGCACACAAGAAATCTAATTTTGATACTTCAATTGCACAAATTGATGATAATATCCTAGTTGTTGTAGCCATGTTGCTAGAAAAGGTCAGAGATGCATATAATGCAACAAGGTCAAAGGGAGAGCAAATTTTGGAAATGAATTCTAATGTGTATGCCATGTGGAAGAGAAGTAAGGGTCATTGCAAAGCATTAGGGAGGCCAAAGTTAAAACTGAAACAAGTATTAGGAAGTTTGAAAGAAGTGTAGGGAAGCATTTAAGATAACTTCACAAATTATAGGAGTCTAAGATCGAAGATATTGTCGACCTCTATTCAAGTAGACTTGAATCTTTTCTCTCTAGGGAATATGGTGCAAGGGCATCAAGAGCCCCATAAGCATACATTTTTTTTTATTTTTGGTTTTTAGGTTGTTTTGAGTGTTTTGGAGTATAATAAGGTCATTTATGACCATTCGGGATCATGTGGATCCATTTTGGAGTGTTAGAGAGTCATTGGTTAAAAATTTGTAAAAGTTGTCAATGTTGCTCAAAAAGTTGTCAAACAACTTTTTCAAAAAGTGTCAAATTGGTGTTTTGTTAGTAAACTAATAAAAATGTGGTTTCCAATAGGTGGTTTGGATTAGAAATGTATAAAAACATGCTCAAAACTTGAATGGGTTGTTGGAGACATTGTTTTTGAAGTTTTGGTGAATGAATTTTGTGCATTTCTAATGTTGCAGACAAGTTTCTTTATTTGTATGGATCTATACTTGCTTTTACATATGGGAAACTTCTTTCAGAAGATGGAGTAATGATATACCTTTCATTTTCAATTGGTTTGATCAATTTTTGTTATCATTTGCAAAAGTTACAAGAATTTTCCTAAAAATTGTCCCAAACCCTGCCTAGAGTTTCTAAACATTGAAAAAATGTCATAACTCAAAATTTTGCCATGGGAAAATGATGAAAATTGGTAGAAAATTCAATCTTGGCACCATCTACACCCCCACAAGATTGGTAACCATGATTTTCACGTGTAAGAAATATCTTTGATAGAAATTTCTGATTTTTTAGTGCAACAATCCAAAAAAGACCATAGCTTCATTGTTGTTTTGATTGATCTATACATTGATTGTTAAGGGAAGGTTTTAGGAATCATTGTTTCATGCTGTTAGAAGTCTATGTAGACCTAATAATCCATAGTACAAGTATCTTCCTTTGTTTGGTGTCATTCCCTTGCATATACCTAGTATCAATAAGCCTAATTTATTAATTTATTGGTGTCAAACATGTGTTTGGAGATGTGCACACTTGGAGACCTTCAAAATATGTTGATGCTAGTCCAAAAAACTCACTTTACCCTCATTCCATGTTGTTTTCAAACATTGAGTTCCTTTTAATATGCTTCCCCATATTTTGGGCTTGAGAACTCATTGTCTAGTATGAGAAAAAGTGCACGATTGTAGCCTTAGTATTGAAGTCCTATTTGAGAGTGTTAGGGAGGTTGTTTTAAGGCCCTTTCCATTTGCATCACTTGTATAGGTAATCCCACAATAATGAGTCCCGTTTTTTTGCCAAGATGGACATTGATATCAATATTTTTAACTAAATCTTCACTTTTTAGACCTATAGTCACTAAACCATTAATAATTTGAAGAAAATACAAACTAGTCATATGTGGTGACTTATATGTAGATTCTCTCTCTCTCTCTATATATATATATATATATATTGAAATAAATAATGAATTTTTCAACATCTTCTCTACTAACTATTTTCATAAAGTGATGTTTATGTTGTCAAGCATAACTTTTTTCTAGCACTTTGATTAAATTCTTATTTTTAAAATATAGATTTTTAACATCAATATGTAATGTATGGATATTTTTTTATATTTTTTGTTACATATCTTTTTAATTAATATTTGAAGTCAAGGTAGCTATAAATTGGAATAGGTGTATATCGTCAAGCATAACTTGTTGTGTATATATTGACATTTAATTTTTTTAGGTGAAAGGACATCAATACCTAGTGCAAAGCTACTTTTTGGATTTTTTTCAATGGTTTACTATTTTTCCACCTATCTAGAATGAAGAACTTGATGTTTAGTGGACAACCTATGTTCAATAAAAATTGCAAATTGAATACATAATAAAATGAAACCATATCAAAAGTGTACTTGTTGAAAAGCTTGTTTTGGGGACTACAATCTTGCAAATTATCTTGTCAAGTTAATTAAATTTGAATGTCTAATCTAAGGTTTGGGCGGGGGCCCTAGCTCGGTTGGCTAAGTATTTCCTGTTGCAGGTAGCTGGTCACGAGTTATAGTCTCCCATGTCCCATGGTACTGGAGGGCGTGTCGCGCCAGTGCCACCGGTCACGTTAAAAATTTTACCAGGCGCACTACAGTTTATAGGGGGCCGTGCTATACAAACCCAATTTCTACAGCCTAAAAAAAAAAAAGGTTTGAAACTATATTTTCTCAAGAAATTTTGAATCAAACACCAAAAGTGTTTGTCTAAGGACCTTCGTTCGAAGGCCCTTCATTCAAATGTCCTTCTTTCGAAGGTACCTTTGATTGAAGGTGTCACCTTCATTCAAAGGTATCTTTGTTTGAAGATACTTTCAATTGAAGGTGTGTTGATCAGGAAAAAAATATTATTTAAGTGCCTTTGAATGAAGGTCATTTAATAAAATAATATTTATATAATTTTAGCAATTGGCCTTTGATCAAAGGAAAATTTAGCCGATGTTTAAAAACAAATGTTTATTCAAATTACATGTATATATACAAGGTCATATTTTGTGAGTTTAATATCAAGAAATAAAAGAAAAGTTGCTAGTTGTATTTGCAAGATCATTTATTGCAAGTGCTTTAAAAATTTGGAACATGAAATTAGAAAAGAAATTATTGATATCATAGTTTTCAAAAAAATGGATGGGAAATAAAAGGACAAGGGAAATAAGGGCTGCACAATATCCTTTAGTAGAAAGGGAACAAAAATTACGTGAAGAAAGGATGCAAAGATATTATGCTCAAATAGAAGGTATGTATATTTTATACTATAAATTATGGTTTTTTTTAATTAGATCATCTTCTAGATATGATTAAGATCAATAAGATCAAATTATTTTCAATTGAAGTAATTATTTCAATCCACTTGTATCTCTTAAATGTATTCATTTATTTAAATGTTGTGTATCCCATTACATTTCCTAAGTCCTCTACTAAAACCATTATGGTCCCAAATTCTACTAAAATAAACCCTAAACCCTATTTACCCTAGAAAGCCTAAATCCTAAGTTACCCTAAATATTATTGAGCTAAATCTATAATTAGATGTTTTGGCTAAATTATCAATTCCACTTAGAAATAAACTAATCAAATTTCTTTCTACTATATTTGTGTACCTTACTTGCCAACTACATCTACAAATGATAAACCCTACGTCCTATCTAAGACCCTCCCCCAATTGAGACATGTATAATTTGACTATCCTCGAAACATCCCTAGTCCTAAATCCTAATTCTTAAACCCTAAACCTTAACCCCTATTTAATTTCCTTAAATGTTATAATTTGAGTTAAATCTACACACATAAATTAGGAATTTAGAATGTATTATATATATGTACCATAAATATAAACAATAATTAAGTATTAAAGTTGTAGTGTTCAAAATAAATTATATTTTTATCAAGGAATAGCGAGAGTTTCTTATATATACCCTAGAATCCTAAACCCCAAATGTTAAATATTATTGAGTTTTAAAGATCTACATGTTCTTTTACTTACACATGCTTAAATATTTTATATTAAATATTTATCTATTTCTACACATGTCCATGCTTTATTTTCTTGCATTACACTTTGCATATTGATCATTGCTTTCAATATTTTAGAGTAGGTGTTGGTGCAAAGAAATATATGGGCCCATTTAAAGGTAATAATATCATTAACTCACCTACTTGGGTCTTAATTTATTCCTTGATTTGTTTATATTTATTTTTGCATTCCATGGTAGTGGATATGACCCTTTGGATACTTTTCTTTTCTACCTCCCATGTTTTATGCTTAATTTTTCTTTCAATATTAGATTACCCACTATTTGCATGTGTCTAAGTTATTCCTTATCATATTATGGTGGTTTGGTTAACTAGATACTATTCTAGATCTCCATGATTGATTTTATGATGAACGTAGAAATTACTCTTACTATTTTGGGGTTTTGTGGTGCTTCAAGAATTCATTAAGTTAACTTAAAGTCATGTGCTAGCACCTAGTCCATCATATTTCCTTCTTATTTTCTACATTATAGAATCTAACCAAATAATCATACCTGTATATCCATTGTAGCTATTTTTTGGGTAGTCCCATATTGAATAGTCATTCCTACTTTATATTTTAAGATGAGGAAGTTGGTGAAGAAGTTTGATGTACACGACTAGGTGGAGAAAAAGGTAGTGGACTTGGAGGAGAAGATATTCTTGTTGGTATTGACTCTTGTGAGGTAGGAGATCTATAAGGAGAATTGAACACTTGTGTTAGAGTCCTCTCTATAGAAGATAGATTGTCACATGAATTTTAAGTTATTTTATGTTCTATTATAATCTCCTCTATCTTTTCATAGAAGTTAATATCACTTCCTATATTGGTCCTAGATTCATCTTTCTTAGAAATTTCCATACCAACCTCATCTTTCTCTTTAGTAGGTGTCTTGTATTATGTTGTAGTTAGGTCCTTATTTTCTTCTATAGTACCTTCAAGAGGAGCCTAGTAAAAATTTTCTTTAGCCTCATATTGTTATGCTCTAGTTGACTAGTTGGTTGGACCTACATCTATAGTTGACGCATGAGGTAGAGATGGTTGTGTTACATGTTATGAGGAATTACCTAAGGAGGATAAGTTTATGTATTAAGTTCCATAGTAGTATTCTCTTATACTTTAACACCCTTTCTCAAGCTTGAGTTTTAATTTCTTCCTTAATATATAAGCACAAAAAATTCTAATGCTTCCTATTCTTCTTCAATATTTAATGCCTAAGTGGCTAAAGATAGAGGTGATTACTCATTTATTTTGGCTGAAGGATTCTTGGTATATACTTTATTTGGCTTTTACACTTTTTTTTTCCACCTCTTATTGATGTTGGTTTCTTTAATCATTCCAAACTATTTTATTAATCAAATTTTAGGTTTTTTTCTAAATGGAGTTATCCACAATAATTGACCAATCCATTTTGAGTATTTTTAAGGAATATAATTTATCTTGTTCATATGAGGATCAAGCTCACATTGTCATCATTTGAAAAATTATCTGCAAGTAGTTGTTAATGATCTTATTTAAGATTTTGATTAGATGATACTCATATAATTTTTTAATTCTTAACTTCAAAGGGGATTCATCCCCTTCTGATCTAACTATTTCTAATCATGTTTTTGATTCAATGTGGATAGTTGTGAATAGAAAGAAGTCTAAGAAGGTTATTGTTTTGTTTAACAAAGTTGATTTGGTTCCTAGATCCAGTGCTAGAGATGTGCCTCTTTAACTGCTTCTAGGTTGTTTCTTATTTATGGCTCCTCTTTCATACTAGTATTTTGTTGTTCTTCTCTATGTGTGGCTTTCTGGCCTATCCTATCAGTGTTATTGCTTGTTCTTCCTTGTTTTTCTATTAGGAATGAGAATAGTTTCTTGTTGTTTTTTCTTATTTTTGTCGTTCTTTGTCTTGATGTGTTTATTGCTAAATCTTTTTGTTGTAAAAGAGATAAGAGCCCTTTCAAAATCCATGCTTACTTAATCAAAAACACAAATAGGATAATAAAATAACAAGTTAGAGGGAACTTGTGCACATGACCATAGACATATGGAAAATATCATTGTAGATCTATTATTTCCATTTATATGTCCATTTTTTCTTCTTTTAAATACTTTGAAATGCATGCTTGATTGGTAGTTTAATTATAATTTAAAATTGTTGAAAAAGGTAACTTGATGAATACTACATCCCTAACCCTTTCTCACTTTGAACTCATAATCACCTTGATGCTTTATCCTAAGTTAATAATCTAAGTTTTATATATCCTAAAATCTTCTCCTTTATACGATATGTGTAGGGACTCAACATACAAAAACTGGAGTGGATGTCTAATCTAATTTATTTACTGGAGTAGAGGAGGTTGAAGAACACATATTTGATGTTAGGGAGGAGACCCAGGAACAAAAGAATGATGTTAGAGAGGAGGCCCATAAGTACATTGATGTAAAATAGGGGTCAAGATCATTTTCTTCTACTGATATTCATACTCTGAATCTAATTAAAGAGGTGAAGAGAAAAAATTATTACAAAAATATAGATCATTTACTTAAAATAGATATAGAGAAATTTATTTTTTTTGCTAATCAACCTACTCAAACTACTAACAGGGCATTGACAAGAACTTTAAAGGAAATAACTAAGACTTATTTTAAAAATCATGATACACTTGGTAAAGACCAACTATTATCAACATTGCTTCTTTGTGGTGACCCAAAAGAGCCATTACAATTGCTAAGTGTAGATTTAACAAAAAAAAGAGGAAAAGGCGAGACCTAGAAAAAGATATTGTTGAAAATGTTAAGAAAAGTTTCAATTCCATTGGGAAACAATCTTGATCAGCAAATAAGAGCATTTCAAGAAGAGTGATATTTTTGATAAAGGAAAAAATAGGTTTTATAGGGACCCGAAACCAAAGAGTTTACAAGCTTAAAAAAGATATGCCATCAGAGTTCACTACAAAAGGGAAAGCTGCAACACAAGAAAAAGCAAAAAAGGACAATAGCTACCAACCAAGGATCAGCAAAAAGCTAGCAAAAATCTAGAACAAAACACAACCAACGCTAAGCTAAGGACTTTATAGTTTCAACAACCTGAGCTTCAAGGTCACACATCTTGTGGGTCACCTTCTTCAGGTCCTGGATCTCCTAAGGCGAAGACTTCGCTTTTCTCTTCAAGTTGGCTCTAGTCCTCTTCGAGGGGCAATCCTCTTTCTTAATTTTATCCTTGTCAGCTTCCAAATCCACAAACAACAACCCCTAATGAATATTTTCTAGCTTCTCCACCACAGCGCCCAAGATAGTAGCATTATGTTTCACAACTCTATGGCTATGCTCCATAATGGTTTTCATAGTATCCCTGATTTTACCAATTTCCCCTTCTAGATGCTTAACCTTATTTTCATTATCCTTCTTCATCATGTCCATGAACTCAACAGTTCTCTAAAGGCTATCAGTCATTGACCTCTTCCCTTCCTCAGTCCACAAAACCCCAACAGTATTTTGGGTAACCCCTTTGGCTTCCATTTCATCTAGCTTGCTTGTGACCACCCTATTTTTCAAGTTGAGGTCCTTTATCTCATTAAAAACCCACTTCATAATCCTAAAGTAGTCAACAGCCCCATTTCTAGCAATTGCCAGAATGTCATCAGGGTATTCCCAGTCTGGCCTGAAGTAGTGGTCTTCAGGTTTGAGATCTCTGGGGAATCTAGGTCTATTCTCTTTTTCAGTGGAAGGGTAAGAGATATAGGATTCCTCAGAGGCTTTAGGGACTTCTGAGTTATCCTCCGGATAATCCTCAGAGTAAGAAACCAACTTTTTCATGAGGGGATCCTTCTTTCTTATTTTCACCACATGAGCAATACTAGTGGGTGTTTTCACAGAGGAATTTTTCTTATTCAAGGGTTTTATCTGAGGGGTTTTCTTCTTTATCTTTTTTGGAGAGGGCGAATCTTCCTCCTCCCACTTAGATTCTTCATCATCCTCATCCTCTAACGAACTTATCTCAGTTTCATATCCCTTCGAGGCTAAAGCCATTAAGGGGTTAGACACAATAGGCATATTTTCATAATGCTCATGAATAAGTCGAATAAGACCAGTGTGCAGGACTAGATTCTTCCTAGGGCTTTTTCTATGTTCTTCAATACTATTAGTCAAGGAGTAGAATAGGTAGTGAGGAAAGGAGATCCTTACCTTGAGTCAAAAATGATTAAGGAGGGAAAAATGGTAGCCATAGACTTTGGTAGATCTGTCATCCAATGTATTGTATTCCATAAGAATTCTGACCACCTCTTGCCAAACCTTCTTGACCATCATAACATCAAAATAGCTACTAGAAATTTTTACCAGCTTCTTCTTTTCCTCTTCAGTTTTGGGAAATCTAATAACAGCTTCATTCGAGAACTTTCTATCCTGATAGAACTTCACCCCATCAGTTAGAAGTCTGGTGATTTCCCTTATAAGGTTCTCAGAAACCTTAACCTTCCTTCCTGAGAGAATTATTTCACCTTTCTTCCAATGTTTTGTAAAATACTTAGTAATTTTTGGGTCAAGACCATGGAGCTTTTCAATGAATGGCTCCAACCCACCCCTCTTAATGTGCCTCCAAACTGTCAAATTTTTCTTGTGTTTCTCGCACCTTAATGGCTCAACCCTCTTTTTGCTTCCCCCCATTGTTGCAGTAACCTTGCCTCTATTGCTAGCAGAAAAATTAGCCTAACCCAAGACCCAAAAATAGAACCAAAGCACCCACAAAGCATGCCAACCCTGACAGGTAGTAGAAGTAATAAAAATGCCACCATCATATCTAATTATGTCACAGTACCTGGTCTTATTCTCCATAATCATCATTAAAAGTGGCAGCTCTACCATGAGTAATATTATAATCGATTAAGGCTCTAACATCAACTCCCAAGTCATTAGAATCTGGCCACATTAGCTTCCCATTTTGTTTGACCTTCTCATTAGCAAAATAGTCAGCGACCTTATTTGCTTCCCTAAAGACATGGGATATTCTAACTTTATCAAAGTTAGATAAAATAGAACTTGCTTCTTCTATCCAACATTTGATAGTCCATGATGGGGGGACTTTCCTAGAAGACATTCAATAATCTTTTTGGAATCATCCTCAATCCACATGTTTTTAAATTTCATTTTATTCACTAGATCAATAATCTAGAAAGCACTAATCGCTTTGGCTAAATGATTAGATTGAGCACCCAAAGGTGTAGCCATCGTCGAAATAAACTTTCCATTATAATCTCTTATCACTCCACCACTCCATGTCGGCCTCGAATTTCCCTTCACCACACCATCAAAATTAGATTTTATCCAACCCCTAGGGGGGTGACTCCAATAAACAACTTCACGGTTCTTTTTCGCTAGTCTTGGAGTGCTTGACACATCATTTTTGATATTCCAATCTTTTTCCATCTTGAGGTCATAGTTAGAACAAACCACAGCCTCCATCTTATTCTCTTGATAAGGGATATTGTTGATGTTTTCCACAATGAGTCTATATGTTTTCTCAAACACAATATTCTCTAGAGCTTCCTTGTTCCTAAATATTTTATTATTTTGCTCCTTCCACACTCCCTAGGAAATATAAGGGAAAGTGAATGACCATAATCTACAGATAGTAGGATTTAAAGGAGGAGCATTCCACTGAATAAAATGATCTTCAATAGAGCTAGGAAAGACCCATGAAAGGTTCCATAGAGAGAAATATTCCCCAAATAGAATTCACATACTGACAATGATGAAACAGATGGTTCACAGTTTCTGCTTCTCCCTTACATAGGTAACATCAATTTGAAATCTGGAAGCCACACTTATAGAGATTATCCACTATGAGCACTTTGTTCTAAAGAAGAATCCAAAGGAAAATGTTAACCTTAAAAGTTAGATGTTTAACCAAGCTTTAGCCCAAAAGGGAGAAGGGGCAGGAGAAAGGGACAACAAAGAGATAGTCAAGGAGACAAAGTAGCTGCCTGAAGGGTTAGCCATCCAAACTAAAAGATCATCCTGCTGACTCATCGCCATTCTGACAACCATCAAAGAGGATTGGATTGGTGCAAGGTCCAAAATGATTTGGCACAAATTCACCCATCCCCCATTTCTCTAGTAGTCCACAACATGAGTCCCAAAATTAGCCTTGCAGGTTTCAACCCATCCATTGAAGCATTCATATGAGATTAAGGGCTTCTCCATTAACCATCTATCTTCCCAGAACTTGGCTTGTCTCCCATTTCTTATGCTCCATCCAACCCCCAGATCAATAATGTTTCTTTCTCTAATCATATGAGTCCAAAG
>VDFB02321486.1:0-25468 GCA_007258455.2 Sequoia sempervirens | reverse complement strand
GAGGGTGGCGCCTTCATAAAGGATTATTTCTTATTTTTCTAAAGTCAAAACCAAGCTCTAAAGTGGACGCCATGATTAAAATATCGAATTTAATTAAAATGGTCAATATTGAATTTGAAAGAAAAGGACGCCATTCCTTAAAGAGGATTAGGGTTTTGACTTGAAGAAGAGATTAGGGTTTCATGAAGTCAGCAGGAAATTATATAAGGAAGACTTGGTTCATTATTTTGGCATCTTTGGACAAGTATACTGTTATGCTGTCGGATTGGCTCTGGGACTGCTTCGAGGAATGAAGGCCTCCTAGCTTGGGCATCACTTCGTGTTTGCAAGACAACATCTAGTGGTGAATCATTGTACTGTGAGTTGCATTTAAGTTTGTGCATTGTATGTAGTTCATTGCATTTATTAGATCAGATTCGCATGTCAGTAGTTTTCAGCCTTTTGCATTATTTAACACAGCAGATTCGTGTTTTCATTTATAATTCAAAAAATACCAAAAATATTGTTCTGGGTATTAACCCATAGGCTTTGCTAGGCTTAGGCGCCATCATTCTCAAATTTGTAGCATTTTTAGAGCTTGCATTATTTTTAAAAAGAAAATCGCCCCTTTCAGCTGGGCCGTACCTTTTTGTGGCATTGGAATTCGTGCATTAAACATTGGATGCATATTGGGTCTGTTTTTTGGTGTTAGATTGGGCGCCTTCATAAGAATAGTGTTGTGCATCAAAAATCATATCATTTGAGCAAGTTGTTAGGAAGTTCTGAGCATATGATCATTTCCATAGACTGCTGTTATTTCCTTTAAGAGCAGATTTGTAACAGAAAAATCAGAATTCTTGTATTGCTTCTTGAAGGTTCTATTGTTTTGGCATGCCTATCCAAGATAAAGGTTTATCTCTATAATGTAATGCTAATCTCTCAGCTTCTTAAGACATTGGCAAGCGAATCCTTCTTATTTTGTAAAGCTGACAGTAGTACTGGCAGTCATTCTTATTTGTTGCTCAATTCTGATTTGTAACGCTTGTTTCAATTAAAAGTCATTATAATAGTTATAGCTCCGCCCTATGGTAGCTACTTCCCATTCTGGGTGAGCAAGCACATTTCGGGTGTTGAGTAGTTTCAGCTTTCAGCATTTCATTTCAAGCTTTGCTTTTGTACTCACTCCGTCATATGGTCGCCCCTCACTCCGCATTGGATTGGGTAGCACATACTTGACGTTGAGTTCCTTTCAGTATTCAGAGTAGATCCTCTCCCACCACGCTCACCATCATCACCATTCGGTTAGAAAAGTCTTCACGCCTCTTGGCTTCATCCATCTAAACTTTAACCAAGCACCTTCGCTTGTACCGCCAGTAACTATTAACGGAAAGTTCTACCCTTTATTCCCTAATATTCTCGTATAAAAGCACTCCCACATAATCCATGGGAACAGGAGACTCCAGTAAAGTCTTGAGAGATCCAATATTTGCCATATATTTTCTCTTTAAAATACTATTCCATTCTCCATTAAACAAGAAAGCTCTCCAAATTTGTTTAGCAAGGAGAGCCCTATTCATCAATGTTATCTTTCTCAGACCCAAACCTCCCAATTTTTTTGGTTTGCAAACATCATCCCAGCTAATAAGAGGCATTATTTTCCTTTCTTCAACACCCAACAAAGGAAGCATTTTTGGATTTTCTCAATTGCATCTGCATATTTGGAAGGGATTTTAAAGAGACTTAAGACATTGATTGGGAGGTCCTGAAGAGTAGCTTTGAGGAGCTTGAATCTTTCCAACTTGGTTGAAGAGAGCCCCTTTCCAATCGGCTAGCTTTTTCCTGAACCTATCTACCAAAGAGTTCCAAAAAGACTCAGGAGGCTTTAGACCCAAGGGCAAGCCAAGGTAAATAGATGGAAGAGATTCCACTCTACATCCAAGAATTCTATAAATTTTGTTCTACCTAGGCTTCAAAGTGTTGAAGAAGAATAAAGAGTTTTTGTCTATTAACCATCTGACTGGAAGCCCTCTCATAATTATCCAAAACTTTTTTCAAATTCCTAGCTTCTACCACTGTTGATCTTCCCATAAAAATGATATCATCTATAGACTGTTGGTGGGAGTAGATCAAATTAATAGAAGAGGGCCTCAATCCCACCAAGGATCCTTGATCCACCATTCTATTCAAGTTCCTCCCAAGGAATTATGCCATAATAGTAAATAAAATTGGGGAGATGGGGTCACCCTGTCTCAAGCCCCTAGAAATCTTAAAGAAATGTGAAGGAGACCCGTTTACTAGGATAGTTATGGTGGTTGAAGAAATGAGTTGACCAACCATCTATAGAACTCTATTGCTAAAGCCAAATGCCCTCATGATTTTGAGTAAAAATTTCCAATCAACACAATCATAGGCTTTCTAGATATCCAATTTGAGAAGAAAACCTTCAGTCTTAGATTCAATGAGAGAATGAACATTTTCATGGACAGTAATAATTGAGTCAAGAATTTTCCTACTAGGAACAAAGCCATTACGCTGAGGAGAAATCAGGGAAGGAAGAATTGTGAAAAGTCTAGTGGTCAAAACCTTATATATTATTTTATAGAAGGAATTTCAAAGGCTTATAGGCCTGAAAGCTTCACAGTTCATAGCTCCTGTGCGCTTGGGAATGAGGACCAAGAAAGTAGCATTTAATTCCTTTATGAGGCTTCTTGATCCAAAGAACTCTTTAGCAGCATTAACCACATCCTCTTTTTCAATCTCCTAGGACCACTAAAAGAAGAACATAGGAAACCCATCAGGTCTCAGAGCCTTATCCCCTTCAAAAGAGAAGACAACTCTCTTAATTTCTTCCCTGTTCAAAATAGCAGTAAGCATCTGATTATCTTCTTCCTTAACAAGTTTATGGATTCCCTCTGTAAGATGATCTTGCATTCCATAATTTACCCCATCAATTGCCAAAAGAAGATTATTGAAAAAAATGATAGCTTGTCTCCTTATGTCTTCATCCTTCTCAAAATGGCTACCATTGTACTCTATGTGAGTAATTCCATTAGCATCCCTATGTTTCAACACAGACATGTGAAAATATCTAGTATTTTTGTCTCCAGTTGTGAGCCACAGAGCCCTAGATCTCTATCTCCAAAATTCCTCCTCTTTGGTTATTATATCATGCATCTTCACAAGCAACTCATTTTCTTTCATCCTGTTATCAGCAATGTATCCCTCTAGCTAGATTTTATCATGTATATCCTTTAGTTCCAGCTGTAATTTAGACTTAATGCCAAAGGTATTACCAAAGGTTTCTTTATTCCATCTTCTGATCTTATTCTTGACTTTCCTCA
This sequence comes from Sequoia sempervirens, assembly GCA_007258455.2. NCBI lineage: Eukaryota > Viridiplantae > Streptophyta > Pinopsida > Cupressales > Cupressaceae > Sequoia > Sequoia sempervirens. The sequence goes on along the minus strand of VDFB02321486.1, from coordinate 22,148 downwards.
ATTTTTTGGCAACCCTAAACATAGTTGTCCCAGGAATAGAGATATTCCACCAATTCCTCACCTCCTCAAGGAGCTAAGGGTGGGAAAGCCACATTGGTTCAAATCTAAAGGGGAAATTCCTTTTAACCAGGATAGGGTCCACCACAAAACTAATAGGATAATGATTTGATCCCACCCTAGAGAGAGCCATTAAGGAACAAAAATAATTCAAAAACCATTGATCAGAAATTAAAGTTCTGTCTAATCTAACTTTAATCAAATCCTTACCAATTCTATGATTTGACCACATAAAAGAGGCTCCGTGTAGCTCAAAATTAGTTAGAGCCTAATTGTTTATGAAGTCCATACAATCCATTCTACTTTCCAAATTCACTTGAGATCCTCCAAACTTCTTGTTTTCTTGAAGAGGAGTATTGCAGTCTCCCATAACCACCCATATTTCATTAATGAATTTCCTATAGAAGACAACCAACTCTTACCAAAAGGTTTTTCTATCCCCTTTCCCATTTGGGGCATCGATATTAGACTGTATCCAACAAAAATTATCTCTAATATGGGTAAATCTAGTAGCCACATGATTAGTTCTCTCAAAGAGCCATTCACCTTTAATAAAGTTCAAATTCTAGAAGGTAACTATCCCCCTTGAGGCACCTTTAGAGTTATTACCATGCACCCCGAAAAACATAAACATCTTAATCTTTTCCATTTTCTCTTTAGGAATTTTGGACTCTTGGACAAGTAAAATATCAGGTTTATGGTCCCTTACAAAATTGTGCAACACATCTTGTTTACGGAGGCTATTCAACCCCCTTATGTTCCATGACATAATCTTCATATCTTTCCAAGGGATTGGATTTTATAGATCTCAAGAATGGTTTTCTAAATGCCATCTGCTACATCCTAAAAGATTCATTGCTTCCTATACCATCTTGTAGATCTTCTTCCTTGACTACTCTTTGTGGCACCACAATCTTCCTTAGCTCTAGTTCTAGTAGAGATCCATGATGGAGTAATGTGCTAGTTATTTTCATTTTTCTTCTTCCTAGAATGAGAGTTGGCATCTTCTCTATCAGTGTCTTCTTGAGTTTAATTTTCTTTTCCTGACACCCAATCCCTATCTAATATCCCTTTTTGATCTAGTTGAAGGGTATCCATCAATCTATTATTAAACTGGGTCAAATTCTCAGTCGAGTTCTCCAATGTCTGACTTGAGCCCCCGAAGGTATCCTTAACAATTTCCTAGGATTCTATTGATTTTGGGTCCTGAACTAACTCTTGGCTAGATTGGCCTCTACCTTCAAATGTCAAGGGCGTGATGGGCACCCCAATATCCAATGTCAGATTACCTTCATTGATCATTGAGCCCTAACTTTGGATGTCTTCCAAGCCAATCTCACTATCCTCCTTCCCACTAGTTTCATTCTCTAGCTTATTGGTTGGTGGCTCCTGAAACTCCAAATCAACCTGAATCTCCACATCATCCTTGTTTTCAAGGGCTTTCACATTTCCCTCTGACATCTTACCCTCATTCTCTCCATTCTCTTTTTCTTTATTCTATTTTCCATCCCCTTCAAACTTCTTTTTCCAAATTTTCTTCAGCTCAGGCCGGGGCTTTTCTTTTGCATTACTGACATTAAGCGAGCATTTTTTTCCCAATGTCTTGATATTCTACATTTAAAGCAAGCAAAAGGAATCAATTCAAACTCAATAGCCTAAACCCAGGTGCCCAAATCTGATTGTATTTCAATAGATGATGGTAGGTCAGCATTATGTGACACCCACACATAGATTTTAGCAAATACTAACCTTTTCCTAACTGTCATCATCAGATCTATTGATAGAAGCTCTCCAAATGAGTTAGTCAGGCCATTGAATACATCCTCATTCCACTACTCCAATGGAAGACCAAGGAGTCTACCCAAATTGGAACATTCTCAAAAATGGAATATGAAAGATCTAGATTTGTAGTCCATTTCTTTAGAGCCAAGGATGACTTGCCTATAATCCAAGGAGCACCGCTCTTTACTACCAAGATATCCTCCTTACAGGAAAACTCAAAAGCAAAGTAACCTTTAGGGAATGCCGAAACAAGAACTTGTACATTAGTTCTCCACTTCCTTTTAACAAAATCCCTAACAACTTCAATATTTGGTCTAGGGCCCATGATTTTTCCAACCAGCACTTTTTCCATTAGAGAAATATTGTGATCAATGACCAAATCAGGGATAGAAATGGAAAATTTACCCTTTATCCGATCAAATATATTGCTGACTGGGGGGAACACAGATTTACCATTAGGTTTCACTCCAAAGAGAGACACCTATGGTTTTAGTTTAGTACCTTCACATCTAGTGGCTCCCACCACATTTTGGGTTTTTTCAACCTCCTATCCTTTAGTGCTCCCAACAATATTTTCATTAAAATTGAGAACAAGAGAGGCCTCCCCCTAGGTCCACCTGAATATTTTTACTGGGTTCAATCTCTTCTGACTCCTCCTTGTCTTTCTTACCACTTGGTTGTTGCACTGATTCTGCTTGTGAATCCTCAGAGCCTACTCCACCACGATTTGCGTCATTGCTAGAAGATTCAAAATTTGTCCTCTCTCACCCATCCATTCTCTCGCTTCTCCCACCCACTCTCTCCAAAGAAGAGTGATGTTGACATCTATGGTAAGTCCACATATTTCAAGAAAGAGTAAAATCTCTTTACTTTCAAGTGAAATTGGCTTAAGTAGAAAGACACTACCAAGATCTATGCAAAAGGGAGAAATATTCTAGATGATAACACTGTAGAAGTCAATTGGCCATTGATGTGTAGGGCTGCTCATTCTAACAAAATTGAATATGGTGTTAGGAACTTGATCTCAATTTTTTGGCATGATCATACTCATCCCTCATTAAATAAAATAGATGTTCTAAAACATAGGATCATGCTAGACAATTTTAAATTACAAACAAAACATTAGTTAGATATAACACAACATGAGATGTGTGTGATGTTTTGTGATACAAATCCTCACATAAATATTGAACAAACAATGTTTCAAATGTTAAGGCCACATTATGTGAAGGAAAGCAAGGTTTTTGAAACTGATTGTTGCCATTATCATATTGAGCTTGATATTTACTATCATATTATTAGAGAAATGCAATATGTTCCTATGATGGTTTTATGAATTTAAAAGTTGTATTTGATTGATTTTTTCTAGAAAAATGTAAAATATCAAATACTTTTTATCTTTTGAAATGAAAACAATATGTAATTATTCACTTTTTAAATATTTCTCAATAAAATATGTACATGCAATTTTGAAAAATTTCAACAACCTATGATTGTAGTTAGAGTTCCAATTTATGTAACTCAGATCAAGCCCTAAATAAGGATAAATTAGATATGAAATTATGCAAGTTAATTCAAATTATTATTTATTTTTCCTTTAATGTATCATGATTAAAGAACACAAATACATATTGATGATAAATAAAATAAATGTAAATAAAAACAAGATCTTCAAAGAATCTATATTTTTTCATTAATTTTCAAAATTTATGTTAATAAAAATTAGAAAATTGCAAGTGTAGGATATGTTAGGTTTACCAAAATGTAATGTAGGAAAAGTGATCCTAGATACAACTAAGATTAACCTCTTTTCACTTAACATCACATTTGGAAACAAAACAACCTAGGGTTGATAATTGGCTTGCTAGCACAATGGAGAGCCAATCTTTTATGGTCTTGTGTCTATTTTTGTGTGTTGTGGGGATGATAAATTTGATGCATGTTTTAATAAGCTTATTTGGTATACAACCCTAGATCTAAAAATCTAATTTATCACAAACAAAAATAGAAAATCACATAACAACTTTAGATCTAAGAAAGAGTTATAAAGAGGAACCTATGATTCAAATATGAGGGTAAATTATAGGGATATGGGTGTTGGCTTCCCTAGACTGAGATGGTTCTTTTCAAATTTTAAGAACTCTTAGATGTATGTTATGCTCTACTCTATGTTTTTTGTGGCTATCTTTTACTAAAACTTTTGGATCTAACCTGCACACATGAAAGAGGAGGAAAGTTTATTTTGTATGGGGTCTTGCCCAAGTCAAACCCCCTTTTTTTTTCTACCTCCAAGTATAGTGATTAATGGTTATCAAGAGGGCATAGCCTAGGTGAAGCAAATGCCAAAATAAAAATTGACTGAAATGATAAATGATAAATGACAAATGACAATTTTACCTTGATATGAAATCCTTGATGAAGTGATGTCACACCACAAGTTGCCACAAATGTTGATTGATGGATGGCTTGATTGCTTGATAGACCTATAAGAGGTTAATTCACAACATATAATAGATTGTTATAGATAGCATGTATAGGATGACTCAATACATCTTCATAATTTGGCATGATTGATCATGATAGATCCTTGTAGATAATTGTTTCGTTCTTTCTAATGCCTTGCAATATTGATCTTAATTGATGAAAGTGTTATAATAATGTTGCTCATTATTCCCTTGAATTTTCCTTAATTGATTTTAGGATCTTCAATTTTCTTAATAGATTTTCTAGGGATTTAAATGGTGAAAAATACTTGTATTTATATCTTCTAATTTACCAAAATTCAATTACCAATAGTTGACAAATAGAACTTAATTTTTTAAATAATAGAATACCAACATCGACATATTCAAACTAGGGCCAAAATAGGCTAGATAGGGGCACTCGTTTCCCTAGTCTAAGCTCATCCCTTTTAGGGCCTTAAATATTGATATTAATTATTAAATGCTTATTTTCAATTCCATCTCTCAATTTCCAAAGATATTTATAAAACAAGCAAATTAAATCCATAATTAGGTCTAAGAAAATAGAGGGAGCTAAACCTAGTGTGAAATTATCAAGTGTGACAATTTACGACACAATAATTTATATGTAATATGTTGAGATATATCCTTCTTGACACACGTATTCCAGTTGTATATGAAAAATCAATTATAAATAAGAACTTCAAGGAGAAATTAATCAGTAATAAAAAGGGATTAAGCTTAGGATGTTGGTGGCCACAAGCCACATATTCTATTCATCTAAAAGCCGGTTATTTGAATTCTTATATAAATCGTACCACATATTTATATTATATATTATAAATAATTAGTCTACATATAAATAAAAAATAATTAAATGGTGATCAAGATGGACCTTGCTTGAACACATGGAAACCTATGAATGTTATATAAAAGAGCATAAATACATTCATTAACAAGTGAAATAAATAATTTTTGGTTTCAAATAAAATATTATAACTATTTAGATGTTATTTATATTTATAAAATAATATGTTCATTAAACAAGTATTTTTTCATGGTGAAAAAATATTATTCTTATGTGTACAATTACTAGGGTAGCAATATATATGCATTGGAATTTTTCATATTAATAATCTATCCTGTCACAAATATAAAAGGTGAGCACAACAAATACCTTGTATTTTCCTTGAAATTTGAAGGATTGTTAAAAAAAATATATATTGTTCAACTATTGGTCCATTTGCGTTGGATATAAATTGTATTTTAAATAATAATGTCATTTTATAACAACAAATTGTTTTTTTGTGTTCAACTATTGGTTCATTTGTGCTATATATAAAATTTAGAGATAACAAAGATATATGGTTACTAATAGGTATTTGGTCTATTTAGGTTGCATATAAGTTATATTTTAAATGAAAATATGATATTCTACTAACAACACATGATAATTTGTGTTTGACTACAATGAATACCATGATTAAGTGAGTTACTCCCATCATTCCAAATATTTGGTCCTTAACATATAAGTTTTTTTTAATTAATTTTAAAAATTTATAAAGTTAAAAAATCTTTTATGTCAACTTTATAAAATTAAATTTCTTTTTAAATAAATACACAATTAATCTACAATACAAATCTAATACTTTTTTTTTGGATTGCACCAATCGAAATCAGGCCACAACACACCCTTTGGTATCACGAGGATAGTGGGAAGACCAGATCTCATGACTTCTTACCTACAACATGATGCTTTAGCCAATCGAACTAGGTCCATTGCATCCATACATATCTAATACGTTACTAACAAGATCAACAGTACAATTTTTTTTTTTAAATGATATAAATTTTATTCAAAAATAAATAACAACATCCATGTTACAAACTTATTTAGTACAACTATTATTCATCTCTACACTTTTTTCTACTAAGTCACCTTTAGTTTAAGTCTATAGGAAAACCACATCACTTAAAAGTTAGTTTATTACAACTTCTTCCAAAGTAATTGATAGGCGTCACGACATCTCTAGCAAATAAAACAAGTTTGTCGATGGTATATAATGATAGATAAAATAGCTTTAAATCATTGGTGTACAATGACTGATTCACTGAGAAGCATTTTTTTCTGTCAAAACTAAATACTTTTATATCATGTCTTACCAACCCTAAACAATATTGGATATTCCCATTATGTGACACTTTAAGATTAAAAAGCATACTATAGGACAATACTAATACATTTAGATATAGATGTTTTAAATAGATATTTAACAAGCAACCACACATTTTACAAGACTTTATGGTGAATTCTTGCTTTCCATAGATATAATGTAATTCTTGCTTATTTATGTAATTATCAATCAATATAATTTAATTCTATTTTAGATATACACTTCTTCATAATATTATAATTTAACATATAAATATAATTAATTTCTATTTTAAATATACGCTCCCTCATAATATTATAATTTAACATATAAAAATAAAAATAAACAATCCAAATATTTTTGTATATATAAAATAAATTATATTTATTATGGCGAACACATTCCCTTTATGATTGGAGGGGATTTGTTGTAATAGATCTAGGATTGTGAAAGCATTTGTATCGATTGAAGACCATTGGGATTACACTAGCATATCTATCATATTACATGGTCTATATAGAAAACATTGAGAGATATCGATTGTAGGAAACCAAAAATAACTAAATAATATTTATATTTAATAATATGCATCATATTTCATAAAATATGTAATAATAAATATAAATTGAATATATATTCCAATAAATATACTATATATTTTTAAAAATATATAGACAAATATTAAACTTAAAGTTCTTCAAACAGAGAAAGTGCATATATCTCCCTCTTCCCCATCTTCTCTCTCTCCCTCCTCTACCTATCTCTCTCCCTTTCTTTCTCTTCCTCTCCATATCTCTCCCCATATCTCCCTCTCTTTCTCCCTCTCTATTCCCCTATCTATCTTTATGTAGTGTAGGAAAATGCATACCCTTGCATTTTCACACTTGTTTGGGCCTGCCTTGCTTTATTTATCCTTTTTTATGTCTTAATTGGTCCTATTTTGCATTCATAAGCGTAATAAACTAAATATTTTTTTGGCTAATCCCAACAATCATCAAAGGGAAAATGATCATTTCTTGATTCTCTCTGAGTGTCCCTAATTTTTGGGTCGGGACCAAAATGCCACCTAGGGCATCTTTGGCCCCCAAAGGTCTTGGGACCCTGATTTTGAACACACCTGAAAACGTCCCTTTTTGGACTCTATGCCCCAAGATTTGAGCTTCAAGACTAATATGCCACCTATGGCGTCTTAGTCCTCCTTGGCTTATTTTTGAGATTTAATTTCGAGATATTAAGCATAGATAAGTATAAATACAAGGTTCATTCACTCATTTTTCATAACAAGCATAAAAGTATTTTGTGAGAGCATTAAAGTATTCATTCAAGAGCATTCAAGAGAAATTCATCAAGCATTTGGAGCCATCAACAAGATTCAAGCATCATATCAAAGAGGATTCTTCCATCATGTGTGCTTTTGAGCTAACATTTGTGATGTAGGGTTTTTATTCAAGCAAGATCTATCAAAGCATTCCATTGATTCAAGACCACATTCAAGCTAGCCACTTCACACTAGTTTGCAAACTTTACAACAAGGGTTTGGTGAGTTGCAACATTGCATGTTGTCCATTCATCATTTCCCTTCATTATTTCTATTTTATTTCAATGTTTAATTACCAACAAGGGGTTTGACCAAGGCAAACCCCCATTTACTAACAATCTAAAAAGTTTTTCCTCTCTCGCATGCTTGTGATTGCAGATTTAGGTTGAAGACTTGAAGATCATTTGGAGTGCAAGATTGCAAAGTTGCATTACAAATTTGTCATCCTCACGGAAACTCACCTACAAGTCAAATCTGAAAGTTTCAAAACCTGAGATCTGAGAAGAAGCAAGTGCAGACCTTGGAGCTTAGGATCACATTCAGAGTTTTCAGAAATTAAAAACGGGACTAATATGCCACCTAGGGAATCTTAGTCCTCCTAGGTGTATTTTTCAGAGTTTCTTTAATATTTTGTTCCAAGATCCAAAAACTCCGCATTTCCCCCAAAAATTAGCAGTGGGACTAAAACAACAGTGAGGGAATCTTTGTCCTCCCTGACATTTTTGGACAACTTCTTTGTATTTCTATAAACCTCATCACATCTCTAGATTTCCCAGTTACACTTATCTTGTTGTTGCATAATTTCATTATTTACAGCTCTCATTTAGCTTGCATAACTAGTTTTTGTAGGTTGAATACTTACTTGTCTTTTCCAAGCACTTTCTTGGTGGTGAACCCCTAAAAGTTGAAAGAACCCCTTCCTATGTCCTAATTGAGAATTAACTCACCTTGTGGAGTTGATAGACAATCCATTTAGGGCTCTTAGGACATTATTGAATGAAATAGTTGAACCTCGATGATTTGATCTGATCCTGATCTTGATCTCGATCGCTGGATTCTGATTCTGGTCTTGACGGATGTCGCGATCTGATCGATCTGCCGATTGTCCTGTCTGATCTTGATCGGATCTTTGATCTTTTTTTGTCGACGGATCGATGCTGACGCCGATCGACGGATTTCTTTATCGATCTCGACGACGATCTTCCTGACTTCTTTCGGATTCGACGATTGATCTTTCCTCGACGGATGACGACGATCTCTGTCGCCGGACGCTGACGCCTGATTGATCTTCTGACCTGACCTGACGATCCTTTCGATTCGACTTCGATCTTCTTCCTGATTTCTTTCGATTGCCGATCTTTGATCGGACGGATCTGCCCGGATCGATCGAGATCCGGTCTTGATCTCGATCCGATCTTTGTTCGCCGGACGTCGGATCGATTTCTTGATCCTTCGATCGATCTGATTTTTGATCGATCTGACGATTGATCTGATTTGAAAACACGCGACGATCTGATCGGATGGATTTTCTGACGACGATTGACGATGACGGAGGATTTTCGCCTGATTTGACGATTGATTTGATTTTAACGATCCCGGATTTTGCTCATACTCAAGTGAAAAGAGATAAGAGAACTAACTATAATCCTTTTAAAGATGAGTATTGTCATATAATTTTTTATTGTTTATGATTTAGAATAGCGAAATTAATAAAATTTCATTCAAATTACACACAAAATTATTTTTAATATTCTAATAAAAAATATAAATTTCATATTTCAATCTTAAAATATTATATTTAGATGATCATAGACATAAAAATTAAAATACAAATGATATGTATTTTAAAATAAAGTAAAATAACTCAAATATTAAATTTTCTATGCATCTTTCCATAACATAAACAATGATGTACATATATATTAATGACCCTCCACTTCACCCTCAATCTTCAACTTTCTATTGGTCAAATCTTTGTGAAAATTAACATAAAAAGAATTTAAGAAGATAACTAATCTTCAATGATTTATAAGCTTTGAATCTAGATTAGTAGGTAACTGTAATCAGTTATAATGATCCTTCTTTCCAAGATCTCTCCATCTCTTCTTCTTCCACACAACACAATGATCCTTCTTTCCAATGTCTCTCCATCTCCTCTTCTTCAACACAACACTCTTCTTGCAACACGTATCAATCATCCCCTTCAGTCAACATCTTCCAAAAATGAATAATACCCAACATAAGTATGCTTTCAAGATCTGGATCTTCTATTATAATAGATATATTAAACTTTTATTTTAGGTCTCACTGTAATATCCATGGTCATGAAAACCATTAAAAAAAATGTTTCGACAAGCTATTTTTAGAGAAAATTGTGACTTGCATTGGGAGTGAAGGTGAATCCCACTTTGATTTTCCCACAGTAAGTCTTGTCCATAAGAACCACATTATAAGGTGTAGAAGGTATGCTTCCTCTCATCAACACTCCTTTTCTATGGAATGTTGTGTAGTCATAAGGGTTTAAAAGCCTGTCTTTAAAGAAATATTAGATTAAAAGAAAAATGTGCAAATTGGAAGAGATTTATCACTTACATTGCTTCTCCAACACAATTATCAGTGCTAAATCTATCATTTCCCATTATTATAATAAATAGATTAGAAGCCCCTAGTTTGAAAACAAATAATTCATTCCATTCTGGATCATTTCCTTCATCTACAACATATTTACCATGTAAACCCTAAAGAATACATCACTTGCTATTAAATAAAATAGAGAGATAAGATAATATACTTAATGGATGTAACTTTTTCATTGTGCTCCTGAGTTTGGCATTTAAGGAGGACGTAAGGATCCATCTTTCCTGCAGAAATAAATGGAAGGTATTGTAGACACACAAAATTGACATCATGCATATCTAACTAAGCATATTCGCCCATCAATTAAATAAACCAAGTTTAATTGATTTAATCTCTAAAGATCCTCCATCTAAAATTAAATAAATTAACTTTATTTAATTTTATCCTATCATTATTCCCCTTAGCTAAATAAATCAAATATTTATTTAACTAAATCTTTATCACCTTTCATCTCTCTTTGATTTGATTTAAATCCCTAAATCAAGTCAAATTGGTCAAAACATCCTAATCATCATTAAGCTAATCTAATCCTGATTAAACTAACCTAACCACCCACTTGCACAAATAAATCAATTTATTGATTTATTAAAATCCTTATTTTCTTTCAACATGGCATCTTTGAGGAATATTCCCCACTCAACATTTTCAGAATTTTAAATTCTTACATGTCCCCCACTCATAATTTTAAATTCTTACATGTCCCCCACTCAAAATTTAAAATTCTTACATGTCCCCCACTTAGAATTTTAAATTCTTACATGTCCCCCACTCAAAATTTTAAATTCTTACATATTCCCCACTCAACATTTTCAGAATTTTAAATTCTTACATGTCCCCCACTCAACAATTTTAAATTTGAAAATCTTACATGTCCCCCACTCAACAATTTTAAATTCTTACATGTCCCCCACTCAAAAATTTTAAAATCTTTGGCACATTCACCAAAATGTGCTCATCCTCAAGCCTATCACAAGTTGACAAGTGGCCTCTTTTCATTGGCTTGTTCTTGATCCCACATTGCTCTCTCATAAGCATTCTTTCAACTTGAGAATCTTTAAATAGAGGCATCATCCTTCAACAAAGCCTCCACAATCTCTTGCAAAGTCACTCTCTTAAACTGAGAATTGATTTTTCCCACTCCACTCCATTCTCATAGCATTTTCATATCATTTTCACATCATTTAGCTTATATGAAGGGGTTGGGAAAGGGCTATTTTCCACATCAAAATAGCACCAATCCCCCTATAAGATGTTGATTTGGTCATTTGAATAATGTTTCATTGATTTAGTTTTCTTTCATTCTTTTCTTTTATTATTCTTGTGTTCAAATGAATTTTATAGGGAGCATTGTATTTCCCTTGTTTAAATTGACCAAATGCTAATATTTTTCTTTGTTTGAGCAAGATTTGCAGGTTAGTGCTCACATAATGGTGCTAGAAGGAGGGCGATTATGTTTCATTTTCTAGAAATTTTCTAAAGCCTCTACAATAAATATATTTTAGACTTCCATTCATGGATGTATATGTTTTTGAATCTTGTTTGTAAACTATCTGATAGCTTATTAAAGTTGTGAATACCTAAAATAACAAGCTATTTTTCTATTTTAAGATTTACATTTTTGTTCTTCTGGTGAAACTGGTAAATGAACATTTATCCATGAAGACAAATAGTATGACAGTATGGAAAAGATCTTTTGTTTCATACTTATTATTGATTTATATTGTAATTTCTTGAAGTCATCCACATCTTTCTTGAGCTCTTATCAAGCATACATTTATCAATTTCGTTTGTATTTCTATAGAGGTTGGCATGAGATGTATATTTTCGTTTAATACTCTAACAAAACAAATATGATGAGTTGTACAGGTATGTGCAGGAAATTGTACAGCAATGCATGAAGATGGGGTGTACACATATTGAGCTTTGGAAACTGAATTTACTACTCACCACCACCACTCCAATATCAATTTGATCTACCAATGCAGGAGCTTTTATGTTTCTCTCTTTATCTTGTTCGCCACGTATAACAACGCCGCTTAGTAATTGTTGCTCATGTTTAGACTTCTTTATGCTCATCAAAAAAAAAAATTCAAAGAGGAGAAGTTGCTTAGAGAAAATTCTATGCGAATTCAATGTACCTATTCACTATCTCCACTTCAATCTTCTTGTCTAATATTTCCAGCTTGGTTGCAATATTGTCGTCCTTGATGGCATTCCTCATATTACATGCATAATAGTTGTCTAATCTTATGGCCTCGTTCAATGCATTTGACTCACATATCACTTCAATATGAGTTCATCAAAGACATTATTCAATGCTTAATACATTCAAGAGTGTAGGTTCTGCTATCTTTGTTGTGTGCACCCACAACTACTAGCATTTGATAAAATCTAAAGTCTGTTGGGCCTCGACCCTTCCTACCGTTGACCTCCACTTGCATCTTCACCAAACAAAGACCCCGTCCTTTTCTGGAAACACCACACACTTGCTCAAAAATAGGAGGATAGTACCATCCCTATTGGCTTGAATCAAGCCTGGAATTTGATGGTCTATTTGACCGTTTTTTGCATTTTGGACCGTATATTACAACCTAAAAATTTATTAGACCGTATCATTTGACTTGCTATATTTTTATATAACCGTAAAATTGACACTTAAAATTATTATTAAACCGTAAAAATTTATTGTATATATATATAATAAAATAATTTTTATGATAAAAATATAAATTAGTTTATATTTGGAATAATTCTTTCTAATTTCACTTTATATTAATATATATAATTTATTATAAATATATTTATTAATTCAAAATCTGTTGAAAATAGAATATTTTCAAGATTAAATATAGTTTTTTCTAATTTTTAAAAGATTTTGACATTTTTACTAATAGTTATCATTGCCTTTTATTAATATATATGATTTATAATATTTATTATAAAAATTATATTAATTCAAAATCTTTTTAAAATATAATATAATTGATTTTTAACCTTTTGAATATTTTAACAAGATTTATTTTCTACATAATTTAGAAACTTTAACATTAAATTTAAGATTTTTAGATTTATTTCTAATTTTACAATTTTTTTAATATATATAGGATAACACAAATTTTCACTATTGAAAGCATTTATTTTATAGCATTGTAACTTGTTTTTTCAACAGCATTTTGTTTGCAGTGATTCCCAACTTTGACTTTTTTCAAGATAATACAGCGTAAAATTTATTGGTGAGCAATGAACATGTTCAAATTTTATTTTCCTTTTACAAATAATTATTCTTAGCTTTGATTTTTTTCAACATAATACATCATTTAAGGATTAAGTATTTTTTTTACAGGCAATTCACCCGCTTTGATTCCTTAAAGCATTTTTTTTTAGAGGGATTCACCGGCTTTGATTCCTTAAAGCATTTTTTTAATAGGGATTCACCGGCTTTGATTCCATAAGTAGTCTCTAAATCTGGGTCCAAATCCTTGCGATTTATTATTTGAAAAATTTGAATCACGTTGCCATGCCAACTAATGCGCTACATTCAATCTATCATTGCTCATGATTTACATAGCCTGATCATGCTAGGAAAAATTTCAGGAGAAGTTTCAGAATATGCAAGGCAAATTAAGTACAACGTATCTATTTCTGAAATAATTAATCTCTGACTCTTTTTTACAGCGCACAAACTTGCAGATCAAAGATGCAACAAAAGACGTGGGGAACTCCAATACTTGTTATCTGAAAGCCCCTCAACGAGGAAAGTGGTACTTGGTATTCTTTATTTTGAAAAGCAGTAGGTGCGCATCTCTCTCTCAAATAATTTATGTTCTCTTATTTAAGTTCATTGTTTAGTGACTGGCTGCGCAGGGTGGACATGGTGGATGGGAATGGCTTTTAAATCCTGTTCATGTTTGTCTTGATAGAAGGTGGCAGGGCAACGTGCCCACTTGCGCTAATCATCTCAGATCATTCAATATTGTGACTCGACACACCCATGACATTTTTGACTGATTCCTCGCATTATGATTCGCCAGATAATGGATGGATCAAAACATCTACTGCCACGCTTACGTACCAATATAAAATCAACAAGAAGATCTACTCCACGTGGATAGGCAGAATAGGTTTTGAATTTATATCGTTCATGGTCTATGTCTTGATATTAACCTCATGAGATTTTACAGCCTATGAAGTTTTGTGTTCATATTAACCTCTAGACATGTGTATAGGTACGTCGCTGTCAGTACCCCCAACAGGCTGTGAAAATTTATTGGATACGGCTTGACACTCTTCCAAATGCATTTGATTGAAAGTTTTAAAGCTTTTATTCATTATCTTACGCCTGTGCATTTACATTAGCTTGAGAATTTTTAAAGAATTTTCAAACATGTATTTTTTTTTTAAATGTTCAATAGTAAAAGCTATTTGGGTTGACTAAGAAGATTTTTGTAGCACTGGATAGTTATGATGGAGGATCTGAAGGACTGCGGGAAAAGCTCACCACCATCTATGTCAGCACCAATCTGTCAGGATTTACAACAGCTTCCATCAAATCGTTACATAGAAAAAGTAACCTTGACAGTTCATTAATAGCAATGAATGATACTTTATCTTTGATGACAAGAATAGGTCAAGTATATCATTGATCTTTATTATGATTGAGTAAGAAAAATTCGTCCATTATTGTGAATAAACTCAATTTTATATCTAACTGAAGAAAGGATATCCCAAGATCATCGGATTGTGCAAATCCTACCGTTAGTATTGTTCCTATCTTGTTAATATTGTTGTCTCTATTCATTTATGTCTTTTTGTAGGTTCAGTCAAATGAGAATTGGGATGTCATGACAAAGAACCAAATCTTTTCTTATCTGCATTTAATCACGACATAAATTGTTTGATTTTGGATGGCATTGATCTTTGTTATATGACCAAACATTTTAGCTAAAGGCTTTAATATTGTGGAAAGACCGTGGAAAGCAGGATTCTTACTAATGCTTCATTTATTAGTTCAAATCATTGATCTTTTCAGTCAAAATCGTTCCATTATTTAAAGATAATGTGTAGAATGTTTTTAATTAAAAACTTGATCCTTGTATAATTGCCTTTTCTATCTTGCAGGAAAAGCGATGAGAGATTTTGTTTGGAGAGAGAACTTGCAAATTCGAAACGAAGGAAACAATCTTTGGAGAAATTTTTTTAATTTGGGCCTTGAACATTAAACTTAAACTTGAAAAAAGCATTTTTTAATGCTTATTGCAATAACTTGAG
Source organism: Sequoia sempervirens (assembly GCA_007258455.2). NCBI lineage: Eukaryota > Viridiplantae > Streptophyta > Pinopsida > Cupressales > Cupressaceae > Sequoia > Sequoia sempervirens. The sequence goes on along the minus strand of VDFB02321486.1, from coordinate 6,471 downwards.
GTATTCATTTCTTGATTTCATTTTCTGTTTTAGGACAACTTGCTTTCAATTTGGATTTAGAATCAATCACTGTCTTGATCTTTTCAAAGTTTGCCTAAAATTGAACATTAGAAACTCACTAGTTTTACAATTTTAGACTAAAATTGAACAAGCAAACTTCACATTTGATTTCTTGGTGCTTAAAACAAATTCATCATTGCTTTGAGGCTTAAAATGAACATGTGTTTTTCTTGTTTCATAGTCTCTTATTCAAAGTAATCTCATCTAAAAAGGTGCATTCACTTCTCTCACGCTTTACAACGATCTTGAGAACCAAAAGTATTTTTGATGACATTAAGTTGCATAAAAGATTGCCTCCACACTTCAGTTTGGATTTAAAAATTGAACAAAATCTTGTGCAAGTGTGAGTGAGCTTATTGCATGTGTTCTCCCTTTGTTTCTAAATAAGGGTTGATCGAACTATGAATAAGTTTATTTGTTTTTGTCTATCTTAGAGGGCCTGCCTTCGGGAAAAAGTACTCACCCAAGGGAGCAACTCAACCAATAACACTCTAAAGCCAAGAGTATTTCTAGCCAGGATATAAATGTGGGTATTGGAAGAAACACCAAAATCACATGGTTGATTTTGACGAGATGGATCCGAAAGGGGACTCTCGCCATATGGGTCAATCTCCACGAACAGAAAGTCTGAACTAAAATCTTTGTTTGTAGTGACCAACTGATCCATTCAACGAGTTTATCAAAGTGGTGTATTGGAACTTAGATTCCAAGAAGTTACTTGCCATGTCCGATCTTGGTTAAAATATAGAGGTTAAGACTTCATTCTTAACATACCTTTATATTTTTTCCTTGGTTGCATGTAAAATCATCTCTTCTACTACAAAGGGCATGAGGCAAGCCCACCAAGAAAAACGTACCAATTGAGCTAGGGTGCTATATTGCTTGTGAGTCAGTTTGAAAACAGTGCTTTAATTGAAAACATTGGAAAACCAACATTCAACATGAGCATCAAATCTCAAACCCTTTATGAGAAGCAAATATCCTTGAACAAATTCACATGTTATTGCTTGCCCTTGGGATTTGTATCCTTAGAGGCATCTAAAGATTTGAATTTCATCTCAATTTTCTTCTACTAAATTCAACTTTAGGTAACTCTTGCCTCAAATTTCCTTGGTTTCCGCATAATACACTTTGCAGGATAAGGGGAAAGTTGAGACATTATACAAATAGATTCAAAAGCTAATCAAGAGCGTGTTTGTGGTAAAAATAATCCATTAAGAAAAGATTAAATCAATTGGACCCCACACATGTGCTTGGCATCTTTTGGTCATATGGTTTTCATGCAAACATTGATCTTTTGATTTTGAATTACTCTTAGAGAAAGGCATGTTCTTCACTATCTTGGTCTCATAACAAGTCCTTCCTAGGTTCATTTAGGATCAAATCAAACACTTCATCCAAATTCCAAACATTTATCAAAACCCATCCCACCAAACAACTTTAGAGCTTCAGAAACATCATTCTAGACTTGGGTACATCCCTAAACCAAATCAAAATCACTTATTTAGTTAGGTGTGTTTGGATGAATCCTTCCACACATAGTTAAATTATCACCTCTTTGAATAGGTTCATCCTAATATAACATCTAACATCTTAGGGGTTACAAGTTCATTATCCAAATCAAACCAATCAAAACCAAGCCCTAAGTCTAGCATTGACCCAAAGTTCCTAAATGTTCAACACCCATATCCTTTCCCCTTTTCATCCTTCATCTCGTCATTGGTCCTAAGAACCTTAGAGGTCACTTTTACAACAAGGTAGAAACACAAGAGGAACATGGAATACAAACTTGATCCATACATCATGAGTAATCCAAATCAATTGAACTTTCAAAGCCTTACAATGTCGATCAATTATCAAAACTCACACTTATACAATCCATACATGGGATCATTTCCTTCTAAAAATGTCAAGGGTACAACAAGTGTGAGTATTCCCAAATCAAATATTGGAACACATTTCCCTATGGTAGATCTAAATCCAAACCTAAAAATTCACCAACTGAACAATCAATGCATGAGCCTTCGAACGAATAACGACATCCCACCAAATCCCTATAAGCCAAATGAGAATGTACCAAGTACAAGTTTTTGAAACATGAATCTAGAAAACTTTGGGATAAATATGTTCGCAAATCATAAGAATATTGTTCAAAATCCAAACACGATGATAACAACTCCATGCATTAGTCCAAGTCAAGGTAACACCATGCAAAATCAAAGTTACCTAAAAAAAGGCAACATGATTCCCAACATCAACAATGTTCAATTTCAACCTATCATGTCAAATCTAAACATCATCCCAAGCCAGAACAATGTCAAAAATTGATTTGTCCATGATCCCATTCAAAAACCACAAGTATGCATCCCAAATCTGCTTGAACAAAAACCAAATCAACCATATCAAGGGAGTCAAGATCAAAATCAAGATCAAATTTGGCAAGATCAAATTGCTACACTTAACAAAATAGTTGAGTCATTGTGCCAAGAGACATCTCCACCACCATTACCCATATCAACATCATTCCTTGGTTTAGGGCTTCCCCCTTTACCTAGCACCAATCATTCCATCCAAATCAATCCACCTAACACCAATCAAGCCATCACATCAAATCCTTCGAATATATCATCAACATCACACCAACAGATGGTATGTAGTCAAATGACAACATCAATCCCAAGAAATCAAAATGTGGTCTCCCAAGGACTTATCACCTCGGTCATTCTGACCATTCCTATCAACTCGATCACTCCAACCACCCCTCATTACCATGATCGCTCCAAGCGTATCTCAACCACTCATCACTATATCCAACACAATTTTGAATCTGCCACCACCACCACCAAAACCAAATGCAGCAAGACAATATAACATTGTGCTAAAGGCTCACCAAGCCTACCAAAAGGCCATCCAACAATATCTAGCCATGTAACAAGCAACACAAGCTCAACAAGTACAACAAGTCTCTCAATTTGTCCAAGCCTCTTAGGCTACCCAACAAACACAAGCACAAACACAAAAAATGATAACTATTGGGGATAACAATGAACGTTCAACCATTGGTGATAGTATTGACAATCTCCCCACCACAATTGATAAAAACAATGATCAAGATCTCTCCATCAAAGAGCAAATTGAAGATGTTTCTATCTCGTTCGAAGATCAAATCAACATATGTCAAGAGTCACTTTTCAATCATGATCAAAATCCACCAACAATACCCAACAATGATCCAATTCAAGAAATGTCAGCATCATTTGATCCTATGATTGAAAACATTGAAATTGTTGAAAACAATGATCAAGATCTCTCCATCAAAGAGCACATTGAAGATGTTTCTATCTCGTCTGAAGATCAAATCAACATATGTCAAGAGTCACTTTTCAATCATGATCAAAATCCACCAACAATACCCAACAATGATCCAATTCAAGAAATGTCAACATCATTTGATCCTATCATTGAAAACATTGAAATTGTTGAAAACAATGATGAAGATCTCTCCATCGATGAGCACCTTGAAGATGTTTCCACCCCACCCAATGATCAACTCACCATACATCAAGAGCCGCTTTTTAGTGATCTATTTCAAGGAGTGTTAGGATTATTTGATCCTATTGACATAATGCATGATCCATTCACCTATGATCATGTCGAAAATGTCTCTACATCACCTTATGAGTTAGAGAACATATCTCAAGAATTTATTCCAAAGCATGATCAAAATCTTTCACTAAGGTCTAGCAATGGTCCTTTCCAAGACATGGTGACCCCCTTTGACCTCATGGTTACAGATACTGAAGAAATTCTCATCTTGACAATTGATCCAAATTCATTCAAAGATCAAGAGGATATTGAGCCATTCCCCATGTCTAATGACGACATCCAAGAACCCTTTATAAGAAATCCATCCTTTGAAATTGACCCATGTCAAGAACTTGATCCAAAGCATGGGAAAAGCAACTCTGAAATCATTCAAGATCAAAAATTCATATCTCCAAGATACTACAATGATCTAATGGACACTCTCCTATCTATGCAAGATGATCATGTCCATGTAGCACATAGTCCTTCATCTACCCATGAGATGCTTTATGTGGATGGGCATGTAGATGATCTTCATTCAGAACAAGATTCCTTTAATCCTAACATTATTACACAAAAAGAGCAAGTTACTGATTCCTACAATCAGACTAAGTTGTCAACATCAGGATCAGATATATCCCCAATTCAAACTGAGGACATCGTGAATAAAGATATCCAACATTATCCTCTCAAGGAAGCAAGTCAGACAGAACAATATAATCCAGAGATAGCAAAGCACCCAATTGAAATACCATCATTTGCAATGGTCAATTATTAGAGAATTCATTCTAAACAAAAGCTCTTTGAATAGGTGGAATCAAAGCATGATGGTACTACTATCACCATACTAGGAGCAACTTTGTCTCAAGCAAATGTCAACATAGGGAGCATGAAGAATCCTTATGATGAAATTGATGCCAATACTACAACTAGTCATGCCATGAATCTTTATCCGCCCATCAACCCATCCATGAATTGGGACCAACGTCAAAAGAAAGAAGTAAATAAAAGTACAAAGAACATTATCAAAGAAAAAGAAGCTGAAAAGCATCATGGAAAAATCAAATACACATGGATACCAAAGAATACAAAGAAAGATCATCCCTATCAAACTCCATCAATCAAAGAAACGATGGGACAAAATAAAAAAGGGAAAAGTATCCATCAAAGATGTTCGCAAAAGAAAAAGAAGGCTTTTCAATCGACGTACAAAGTATATCAAGCAGTTGGTCCTAATTCCACACACACTTTTGTATCCACCCATCATTGCTCATCTTCCCAAGTTTGGAGAGTCAAAGGTTCCAAACTATCAACCAATCCATCTTTTATCCCTAAACACACTCCATCCATGCCTCCACACATGATATCTAATTCTCAAATTGACCATGTATTGGAAACAACCCTTCATCATAAGGATTTTGAAGGCACTCTATCGTGATGTGCGCACAAAGACAAAGTTAACTCCAGTGTAGACAAAGCAAATCAAGAATCACAAAAGCTGCATTCAAGTGCACGTATCTTAGCAAAGCAACTTCTTCAGGCAAGATACCAATGGCACATTATGATAGAAGCATCTACATCAACAACACCTTGTAGTTCAGCATGAGATTTAAATCTTTCACAGAAAAACCAAAAAAATAAAAAAAATATGAAAATCAAAAAAAAAAATCATAAAAGTGATTGAAAACAGTAAAGAGAAAATTCATCCTCTAGTGAAAACCGCATGTGCAGCGCTTTAGGCAAGACCATGATGAAAACCTAGAAAATAGGCATCATGTGTAGAATCAAACATCTACGTGTGCCACTTCAAGTGAAAGCATCTTATCCCATCCATAATAAATCGAATATTCCATCTGTCTCAGCCATAATAAATCCATTTCATCCATGAACCATTTATCCAATCCATCTTTATCCGTCTGCATCCATCATCCAAGTTATCTTGATCTTGATGAAAGTTTGGGGCACACTTTATGCTTGCTTAGGGTAAACATCTTGACATGGGTCGTTTTCATTTCATCTTATCCTATATAGAAGTATCTAAGCTATGAAGCACTATCCAAATAAGCTTTCTTGATCCAAAAACATTATCTTATCCCAAGATAATCCATATCCATCCATCCATACACTTATTTGAGCATCCACCTATGGTATTACATACATTGCTAGACACTAGGGGCAGATATCTACATCTTGCTTCAAGAATAAAACTTGATCTATATCCTCCAACTTATGTGGCGATCCAAACATTGGCAAACGTGAAACCAAATTGGTCAAACCATTTGTGAGAAAAATTCCAAATCACTAGCCCATGGCATATTTTGATGAATAAACATTCCTTATCAAGCTTCATCGTTTATCAAACATTGATCCAAACAATCAATATTAGTCACATCTAACACACCCTTCAAACATCACATCAAATCATTTGAACAACTTTTGTTCCAAATCAAGCTTCATCAATCATGATCAATCAAATCCAATCAAAAAATCATCATCTCAGGATATCCTTGTGTTGATTAACACTATCCTTGCATTGTTGTGTATCCTCAAACAATGTTATCATTGTCAATCCAATCAACATCTCAATCCTTGTGTTTCTTAACACTATCCTTGCATTGTTGTGTATCCTCAACAATGTTATCGTTATCAATCCTGATCAATCAAATCCTTGCATTGTTGTGTATCCTCAACAATGTTATCATCATCATCAATCCATTGATTCGATCATTCAACCTTAGCTTGGTCTTCAACAAAATCCTAAACAAAGCACTGATATCATCACACATATCCATATCCAAATCATCAAAATCATGTGAAAATTCAAAA